>BQNB010009501.1:60000-65000 GCA_026074375.1 Tanacetum coccineum | reverse complement strand
GTGGGTGGGGGGTGGGGGGGGCAGGGGGGTTGTTGGAATTTTAGTGTGGGGGGTGGTGGGGGGGGTGGTTTGTGGGGTGGGGTTGTGTGGGGGGGGGGAGGGGGAGGGTGGGGCGGGGGGGTGGTGGTGGGTGGGGGGGGGGGGGGGGGGGGAGGGGGGGGTTGGGTGTGGTGGGGGGGGGGGGGGGGGGGGTGTGGGTGGGGGTTGGTGGGGGGGGGGGGGGGGGGGGGGGGTTGGGTTGGGGTGTGTTGGGGTGGGGGGGGGGGTGTTTGGGTGTGGTGGGGCGTGGTGGGGGGGTGTTGGTGTGTTGGTGGGGGTGTGTGTGGGTGTTGGGGGGGTTGTGGGTGGTGGGGGTGTGGGGGGGTGTTGGGTTTGGGGGGTTGGGATGGGGGGGGGGTGGGGTGGTGGGGTGTGGGGGGGGGGGGGGGTGTGTGGTGGTGTGGGGGTTGTGTTTGGTTGGGGTCTTGGGGGGGGGGGGGGGTTGGGGGGGGGGGGGGTGGGGGGAGGGGGGGGGGGGTGCTGGTGGGGGGGGGGTGTGGGGTGGGGGGGGTGGGGGGGGGTGCGTGTTGTGTGGTGGGTGTGGTGGGTGGGGGGGGGGGGTTTGGGGGGTGGGTTGTGGGGTGTGGGTGGGGGGGTTGTTGGTGGGGGGGGGGGGGGGGGGGGGTGTGGGGGGGTGGGGGGGGGGGGGGTGGGGAGGGGGGGTGGGGTGGGGGTGGGGGTGCGTGTTGGTTGGTGGGGGGGGGGGGGGGTGGGGGGGGGGGGGGGGGGGGTGGTTTGGGGTGTGGGATGTGGGGGGGGGGGGTGGGGGGGTGGGGGGGGTGGGGTGGTGGGGTGGGGTGTGGGGTGGAGTGATGGGGGGGGGGGGGGGGGGGGGGGGGGGGTGGGGGCGGGGGGGTGGGTGGGTGGGGGGGTTGAGGGGGGGGGGGGGGGTGGAGGGGGTGGGGGGGTTGGGGGGGGGGGGGGGAAGGGGGGTTGGGTGAGGGGAGTGTGGGGTGGTGGTGGGGGGGGGTGGGGTGGAGGGGGGGGGGGGGTGGGGGTTGTGGATGGGTTGGGGGGGGGGGTTGGGTGGGGGGTGTGTTGACGGGGGGGGGGAGGGGGGGGCGGGGGGGGGGGGGGTGGGGGGGGGGGGGGTGGGGGGGGGGGGGGTGGTGTGGGGGTTGGGGGGTAGGTGTGTGGGGTGGGGGGGGGTGGTGGGGGGGGGGGGGGTGGGGGGGGGGGGGGGGGGGAGCGGGGGGGGTGTGGGGGGGGGGGAGCGGGTGGGGGGGGGGGTGGCTGTGTGGGGGTGGGGGGGGGTGGGGGTTGTGGGGTGGGGGTGGGTTGGGGGGGTGATGGGGGGTGGCTTGGGGTGAGGGGGGGGTATGTGGTGGGGGGGTCGGGGGGGGGCGGGGGGGGGTGGGGGAGGGGGTTGAGTGTGGGGTGGGTGGGGTGGGGGGTGGTGGGGGTGTGGGGGGGGGGGGGGGGGGGGTGATGGGTGGGTGTTGGTGGGGGGGGGGGTGGGGGGGGGGGGGGGGGGGGGGGGGGGGGTGTGGGGGGGGGGTGGGGTTGGGGGTGTTGGGGGGGTGGGGTGGTGGGGGGGGGGGAGGGGGGGGGGGGGGGGTGGGGGGGGTTTGTGGTGGTTGGGGGGGGGTGGTGGGGGGGGGGTGTGGGGGGGGGGGGGGGGGGGTTGGGGGGTGGGGGGCTGGAGGTGGGGGGGGGTGGGGGGGGTGTGGGGGGGAGGGGGGGGGGGGGGTGTGGGGGGGTGGGTGGGGAGGGGTGTTGTGGGGTGGTGGGGGGGGGGGGGTGGGGGGGGGAAGTGGGGTGGGGTGTGGTGGGTGTGGGGGGGGGGGGGGTTGTGGGGGGGGGGTTTGGGGGGGGGTTTGGGTTGGGGGGTGGGGGGGGAGGTGGTGGGAGTGGGGTGGGGGGTTGGGTGGGGTGTGAAGGGTGGGTGGGTGGGGTGTGGTGGGGTGTTGGTGTTGGGGGGGGGGGGTGGTGGGGCTGGGGGGGGGGGGGGTGGTGGGGGTTTGGGGGTTGGGGGGGGGGTGGTTGGGGGGGGGTGGTTTGGGGGGGGGGGGGGGGTGGGTTGGGGTGGGTGGGAGGGTTTGGTGTGTTGTGTTTGGTGGGGGGTTTTGGTGGTGGGGGGGGGGGGCGGGGGTGGTATGGGGTGGTGGGGGGGGGGGTGGGGTGGGGGGGGTGGTTGTGGGGGTGGTGGGGGGTGGGGGGGTGGGTGGGGGGTGGGGGGGGGGGGGGGGTGTGGGGGGGGGTGGTGGGGGGTGTTGTTGTGGGGGTGGGGGGGGGGGGGTGTGGGTGGTGGGGGGGGGGGAGGGGGGGGCGGGGGCGGGGGGGGGGGGGGGGGGGGGGGTGGGGGGGGGGGGTTGGGGACGGGGCTTGCGGGTGGGGGGGGGGGTGGGGGGTGGGGGTGGGTGGGGTGGGGGGGGGGGGGGGTTGGGTGGTGGGGGGGGGGGGGTTGGGGGGGGGGGAGGGGGTGGTGTGGGTGGGAGGTGGGGGGGGTGGGTGGGGAGGGGGGTGTGGGTTGGGGTGGGGGGGGAGGGGGTGTGGTGGGGGTGTGAGGGGGGGTGGGTTGGGTCGGGGTGGTGGGGTGGGGTGTGAGGGGGGGGGTGGGGTGTGGGTGGTGTGGGGGATGATGGTGGTGGGGGTTGGGGGTTGTGTGGTTGGGGGTGGGTGTGGGGGGGGGGGGTGTGTGGGGGGGGTTGGGCTGGGGGTGTGGGTGGGTGGGGGGGGGGGGGGGGGGGGGGTGGGGTGGGGTTGGTTGTGGGGGGTGGGGAGGGGGGGGGTGGGTGGTGGGGGGGGGTGGGGGGTTGGGGTGGGTTGGGGGGGGGGGGGAGTTTGGGGTTGGGGGGTGGGGGGTGGGTAGGTGTGGGGGGTGGGTGGGGTGGGGGTGGGGGCGGGGGTTTGGGTTGTTGGGGGGGGGGGGTGGGTGTGGGGGGTGGGGGGGGTGTGGGGGGTGGGTTTTGGGGTGTGGGTGGGGGGGGGCGGGGGGGGGGGGGCGGGGGGGGGGGTGGGGGGGAGTGTGGTGGTGCGGGGGTTGTGGGGGGGTGGGGGGGGGGTGGGGGGTGGATGGGGGGGGGGGGGGTAGGTGGGAGTGGGTGGGGGGGTTGGGGGTGGTTGGTGGGGGGGGGGGGGGTGTGGGGGGGGAGGGGTGGGGGGGTAGGGGGTTGGGGGGGGGGGTGGGGGATGGGGGGGGGGGGGGTGGGGGGGTGGTGGGGGGGGGGTGGGGGGGGGGGTAGGGGGGATGGGGGGTGGGGGGGTGTGGTGGGGTGTGGGGGGGTGGTGGGGGGTGTGGGGGGGGTCGTGTGTGGGGTGGGGGGGGGGGGGAGGGGGGGGTGGGGGGTTGGGGTGGGGGAGTGTGGGTGGGGGGGGGTGGGGGGGGGGGGGTGGGGGGGTGGGGGGGGGGGGGGGGTGGGGGTGGGGGGGTGGGGGTGGTTGGGGGGAGGGTGCGGGGGGGGGGGGTTGGGGGTTGGGGTGGGGGGGAGGGGGGGGGGGGTGGGGGGGTGGGGGGGCTTGTGGTGGGGGGGGGGGTGGGGGGGGGGGGGGGTGGGGGGGTGGGGGGTGGGGAGTGGGGGGGGCTGGGGGGGGGGGGGGGGTGGGGTGGGTGGGGGGGGGTGGTGTGGGTGGTGGGGTGGTGTGGAGTGGGGGGGGGGGGGGGGGGGGGGGGGGGGTTGGGGGGGCGGGGTGGGGGGGTGTTGGGGGGTTGGGGGGGGGGGGGGGGGGGGGGGGGTGTGGGGGGGGTGTTGGGGGGGTGGTAGTGGGGTTTGGGGGGGGGGGGCGGGGGGAGGGGAGGGGGGGGGGGGGGGGTGGGTGGGGGGGTGGGCGGGGGGGGGGGTGGGGTGGGGTGGTGGAGGGTGTTGGGGGTGGGTGGTGGGGGGTGGGGGGTTGGGGTGGGGGGGTGGGGGGGGGGGGGGTTTGTGTGTGGCGGGGTAGGGGGGGGTGGGGGGGGGTGGGGGGGTTGTGGGGGGGGGGGGGGGGGGGGGGGGGGGTTGGGGGGTGGGGGGGGGGGGGGGGGGGGGGCGGGGTGGTGGGTGGGGGTGGGTGGGGGGGGTGTTGTGGGGGGGTGGGGGGGTGGGGGGGGGGGGGGGGGGGGGGGGGGGGGGGGTTGTGGTGGGGTGGTTGGGGGGTGTTGGGGGGTGGTGTGGGGGGTGGGGGGGTTGGGGGGGTTGGTGGGGGGGGGGTGTGTGGTTGGCTGGTGGGGGGTCGGGGGGGGGGGGGGTGGGGGGGTGGGGGGGGGGGGGGTGGGGGGGGGGGGGTGGGGGGGGGGGGTTGTTTGGTGGGTTGGGGTGTTGGGGGTGGAGGTGGGGGGGGGGGGGGGGGTGGGGTGGGTGTGGTGCGGTGGGGGGGGTGGTGGGGGTGGGGGGGGGTGGGGTGGGGGGGGGGGTTGGGGGTGGGTGGGGGGGGGGGGTGGGGGGGGTGGGGTGGGGTGGGGGGGGGGTTTGTGGGTGGGGGGGGTGTGGTGGGGGGGTGGGTTGTGGGGGGGGGGGTGGGTGGGGGTGGGTTGTGGGGGTGGGGGGGGGGGGGGGGGAGGGGGGGGGGTGGGGGGGGTGGGTGGGGGGGGGGGGGGGTGGTGGGGGGGGTGGGGGGGTGTGGTGGGGGGGGGGGGGGGGGTGGGGGGGGGGGGGGGGGTGGGGGGGAGGGGTGGGGGTGGTGGGGGTGGGGGGGGGGGGGGGATGGGGGGGGGGGGGGGGGGGGGGGGGGGGGGGGGGTGGTGGGGGGGGGGGGTGGGGGGGGTGGGGGGTGTGGGGGGGTGGGGGGGGATGGGGGGGTGGGGGGGGGGGGGGGGGGGTTGGGGGGTGGGGGGGGGGGGGGGGTTGGGGGGGGGGGGGTGGGGTGGGGATGGGGGGGGTTGGGTGGGGGGTGGGGTGGGTGGGGGTTGGGAGGGGGGAGGGGGGGGGTAGGGGTGGTGGGGGGGGGGGGGGGGGGGGGGTGGGGGGGGGGGGGGGTGGGGGGGGGGGGGGGGGGGTGTGGGGTGTGTTGGGGGTTGGGTTGTGGGGGGAGGGGGGGGGGGGGTG
>BQNB010009501.1:0-12500 GCA_026074375.1 Tanacetum coccineum | reverse complement strand
TTAAGAAGTTTGATTTTTGTTCCATCAAAACAGCTACTACTCCTATTGTGTTAAATAAGCCCCTGGTCAATGATGAAGATGGTGTAGATGTAGATTTGCATGTCTATAGGTCTATGATTGGTTCCCTGATGTATTTGACTGCATCAAGGCCAGACATCATGTTTGCTGTCTGTGCCTGTGTTAGGTTTCAAGTCACTCTAAAAGCTTCACACTTAAATGCAGTAAAAAGGATTTTTAGGTACTTCAAACATCAACCCAAACTAAGGTTATGGTATCCTAGTGATTATCCTTTTGAACTAAAAGCTTTCTCAGACAGTGATTATGGAGGTGCCAGTCTTGACAGGAAATCAACAACAGGTGGTTGTTAATTTCTTGGTAGAAGACTAATATCTTGGCAATGCAAGAAGCAGACGATTGTGGCAAATTCTACTACTGAGGCAAAATATGTTGCAGCTTCTAACTATTGTGGGCAAGTACTATGGATACATAATCAGATGATGGATTATGGCTTTAATTTCATGAACACTAAAATCCATATTGACAATGAGAGTACCATATGTATAGTCAAGAATCCTGTCTATCACTCGAGGACCAATCACATTGAGATTCGACATCACTTCATAAGGGATTGCTATGAGAAAAGATTAATAAATGTTATCAAGATTCACACTGATGCTAATGTTGCAGACCTTTTCACCAAAGGATTTGATGTCACAAGATTTAATTTTTTGGTGGTTACCATTGGAATAATCAATCTATATCAACATTAGTTCAGGGGAGGCAAGTCAGCAGGTTACTTTGTTGTACAGTTTGTGAAATATTTTAGTTAGCAGATAGATTTTAGATAAGATGTTGATTTGAGATTCATTCTATTCGTTGGAATGAAGATTGAGGGCTACATATGGTGTTGAGTTAGTTAGTGCTGCCAGTTTGGTTAATACTGCCAGGCCAACACTTAGTACTGCCCGGCTTGGTTAGTGCTGCTCAAAAGCATTTAACTATGGTGTTGATGATTGGATTGGGTCAAAGATGCAGTTTGGATTGGATTTGAGAGTACTACATGGAAACTAACAAGTTAGTACTACCAGGCAAAGTTAATGCTGCCAGGCAAAGTTGGTGCTACCAGGCATAAAAGTTGGTGCTGCCAGGCAAATGTTTATGCTGCTTTTTACCGTTACTACTGTTGATGAGCATACCAGATTTTTATTAATTAATTATAACCGTTGAGATATTTCCGACAACAACTTGCTTATAGGGGTATATGACTTGAAATTTTTTGATATTTTCTTCTATAATACACTTTCTTTAAGATAAAGACTCAAGTTTATTCAGTCGGTCATCTCAAACCCTAAAGCACATCTTCATAAAATCTCAATTAACTCTTCCAAACTCACAAATTCTCACAATCGAGCATATCACACACCCTACTCAACCTTTTCAACACATCTATGGCTGATTTGGAATTTGTCGATCAACATAACATGGTCGCGTGTTTAGAGAAGACAACAGGAAATTCAGAATTTCATGAGATAGTGGACTTTCTTACATCAAGTTTGATACATCATGCTCTCACTATAAGTCCTACTATTTATATTTCTTATGTTGAACAGTTTTGGAACAATGCTAGTTCCCAAACAGTCAATGATGAGAAGCAAATTCATGCTACTGTTGATAGCAAGGCAATAGTAGTAATAAAATCAATCAGAAGTTCTCTTCTCCTTAATGATGCTGATGGTACTACTTGCCTAACAAATAAAGCTATTTTTTAAAACCTTGCATTGATGGGGTATGAGGGTGAACTTAACAAACTAACTTTTCAAAAAGCCCTCTTTTCTCCTCAATGGAAGTATCTGATACATACCATCCTTCATTGCCTAAGTTCAAAATCTACAAGCTGGAATGAGTTTTCAACAAATATTGCTTCAGTTGTTATATGTTTGGAAACAAATCAAAAGTTTAACTTTTCTAAACTTATTTTTGATGGTATGTTGAGGAACTTGGATACTTCTAAAAAGAAATTTCTTATGTATCCACGATTTTTAATGGTGTTCTTGAATAATCAAATTGAGCTTGGTGAACCTTTTAATGATGTTTTATGTTACACCAGCTCACACTCAAAAGGTTTTCTCAAACATGTCCAGGAAAGGTGTAAAGTTTTCAGGAAAAGTTACTCATCTTTTTGGTTGTATGTTGGTGCCACACAAAGCACCTGAGGGTGAAGGTTCAGACCAACCCAATGAACCCCAACTAACACCCTCTCCTACTCACCCTAGTACAGGAGACCACCCCCCTGTGACTGCCTCATCACCTAGCCATGCCACTACCCAAGACTCTAGAGACTCTTTAGAGGAAACTAATGGGAATGAAGGGGATCAGGTTCAGACACCTCATGATAGTCCTCTTTCAGGTGGTCACACATCTAACAGAACTGAGGGACCCCTGAACCTACAGGAATTATCTGTTTTATGTACTGACTTGTCCAACAAGGTTCTTGCCTGAGAGTCTATTAAGGATGCACAAGCTGTAGAGATCAGTGCATTGAAATCTAGAATCAAGAAGTTAGAAAAGAAGTACAAGCCAAGCATCTCACACCATAAGGCATGGTTACAGAGTGTGAACAGATTATCCATGATGAAGAGATTTGGAAAGATGGAGTCTGTATCCAAACAGGGGAGGAAAAAGTCCAAACCTGAATCAACTTTGGATGACAGTACTGTCTTTGATGATCAAGATGCAGATCATGGTATGGAGTACATGGTAACTGAGGAAGCTGTGGATGAAGGGAGGCAAAGTGGTGGAACTGAGGAGGTTAAGTTGACTGATGATACAGAAGTTGTTGAAGACAAGGGCAGTGGTGATAAAGGAGGAAATGCTGAAGAACTAGTTAGTACTGCTAGATCAGAAGTTAGTACTGCTAGACCAGATATTGATGCTGCTAGGCAAGAAGATAGTGATGTTGAGCCTAGAACTCCTCCTACAACAACAAGTATATTTGATGACGAAGATATCACCATGGCTCAAACATTGATTAAGATTAAGGATGAAAAAGCTAAGGAAAAAAGGAGTGTCAATTAAAGATGTTGATGATTCTTCAAGACTTGCAAGATCTATTCTCACATTGAAGCCACTTCCAATAATAGATCCTAAAGACAAAGGTAAAGGGGTTTTTAAGGAGTCACCAATAAAGAAAGTCAAGAGAAGTGATTTGGATGCAGCTCAGATTGTTAAAGATGCTGAAATAGCAAGACTGGTACATGAAAAGGAGCTAGCAGAGATGGAAAGGGAAAGAGAGGAAAGACAGAGACAGGATCAAGCATCTGTGGACTACATTGCAAGTTTATATGATGAAGTTCAAGCTAAGATGGATGCTAGTGAAGAGTTAGCTGCTAGACTACAAATGGAAGAGAGAGAGATGTACACAATAGAAGAAAGGTCAAAGCTATTAGCAGAATTTTTTGAAAGGGGGAAGAAGTTACATGCTGAAGAAAGAACTGTTGCTGTTAGAAACAAACCTCCAACAAGAACACAACTAAGGAGTCTAATGATGACCTATCTTAAACATACAGGTAAATATAGACATAATTAGTTGAACAAAAAGACATTTGAAGAGATTCAGGCCCTATACATCAAGGAATAAGAAAGAGATGCAGATTTTGTGCCTATTGGGTCTGAGAAAGATGAAAAGATGATTGATAAGATGAACAAGAAAGCAGCTGGTATGGATGAGGAAGAGGTTCCTGAAGAACCTGAAAGCACTAAGGTTGAAGTTAAGCAGGAAGGACGTGAAGAGAACATCAGGAAAAGATCAGGTAGGAGACTGAAGATGAAAGCTACAAAGAAGTCTAAAAGGCAAAAGACTGATTCTGATCTTGAAGAAGAGGAACAACTAAGAGCTTCTCTAAAGATAGTTCCTGATGAAGAAGAAGAGATTGATTATGAAGTTCTGGGCACGAGGTATCCAATTGTTAACTGGGAATCTGCATTTTATCATACTGATAGATATGGAGTACCTCATGACTATTACAGAGTGTTTAGAGCTAATGGAAGTTCAAGATATATCAAGACTTTTACTGAAATGGTTTCAAGATTTGATAGATTGGACTTCATTGAGCTACATAGATTAGTGATGCAGAGATTTTTAACAACAACTCCTGAAGGAATTGATTTAGTTCTCTGGGGAGACTTAAGGATTATGTTTGAAGAAACTGCAGCTGATGATATTTGGAAGAATCAAGAGAAATAGATTATTAAAAGTTGGACTTTCTATGAAAACTGTGGAGTTCATATCTTGGCATTAGAAGATGGTACTGAAATTCACATGCTTGCAGAAAGAAGGTATCCACTTATAAGGGAAACTCTTGAGAGGATGATGGAGTTGAGATTGACTGCTAAATCTGAAGGTGAAGCTATTTTTGATCTGCTCAGATTTATTCAAAAACAGATTCATGAGTTTGGGGGCCAATATAGGATTGAGAAGGATCTTTGAGTGTTGGTTTTCTGACCACATAACAAATGGTCATCAGTTCACCATGTCTAACAGACATCAAGAACTAGCTTGTCCAGAAGCAAACAGATTTTGGTAGACTTCTCAAATCCGTTTACAGGTGATAGTTTGCTAAAAACTATATGGTTCTCAACTCACCATGCTTCACAGTAAAGAGTTGGCTAGTCCAAAGCAAACGACTCTTGGTAAAGACATCTCAAATCCATTGACAGTTGGTAGTTTACTAAAAACTATATGGTTATTAGTGCACCATGTTATAGCAATGAAGCATTGGCTATTCCAGAGCAAACAGCTACTGGTAAAGAAACATCAAGTCCATTTATGGCTGGTAGTTTGCCAAAAACTACATAGCCAATTTAGTTGGTATTTTTGCTGTGTTGCTGAAAAGACAGGAAGCTAATCAAAGTTGAAGTTTAAAAGGTTGTAAAGTGTTTGGATACATCCTCCTGGTGTTCAAGAAGCTCAAGATGAAGAAACATGAAGGTTGACAAGTAAACATCATGTTTTAGGGAGGATTGTTGGGTTTTAGAAGACTTTACAATTTACTGTTGCTGGTTCAACGTGGGTGCTGCTAGTGAAGATTTAGCGCTGCTGAGAAAGATTGAAGAAAATAGACTAAGTCTTTAGTACTGTTAGAGTATAGTTAGTACTGCTAGTACATTGTTAGTACTGCTAGTATAGTTAGTGCTGTTAGTAGTAAGTTAGTGCTAGTTAGTGATGTTAGGAGATATGCATGAGTTAAATTAGGAATAGATATGCATTATCTCCTCACACGTTTTGTAAGCCCATTAGGGGTTCCTTGGTGTATAAAAGGAACCCTAGGCATAGTTAATAGATATAGATCAATAGAGATCAATTAGCAATCATAGCTTGTAACCTAGTGCGATTCAAGTTATAATATAAAGTGTGAGTTTGATATAAGATCTCTTGTGTTTACTTAATACTGTTCTTCTTTTGGCATTGTTGACTTAGTTTCCGCCATAAATCAATAGTGTTCAATCAGTGTTTCATTATTGTTGCTTTGGATTTATCTAAAGTAACAAACCCTTTGCAAGCTAAAGGTTCAAGATCTATTCAGTAAGGGATTCAACAAATAGCTTTAGCCATCTCGACAAATTATTGAACGGTTCCCACCGACGCTTTATATCTTAGTATTAGAAAAGTTTAAGGCCATGACTCATGACCCCAGGTGGCTAAACTTTTGTCGCTCGACCAGTTTGTAAAAAATTTAAGTCTATACAAAACATACAAAATTTACTTTGTCTTGCCATCAAAGTTGGTTGAATTTATGCATATAAAATATAAGCTATTGGCTTACAACTGTAAGAGTGAGAGTTAAGGATTTTATGATATGGTTAATAAATGGACCCGTATCACAGTCATGCACTTCAAGAATTAAAACAATCACATGCATTCCTAGAAAGTGAAATATACATAACTCCTTCAAGCCTCTCCCCAAATAGGGATAAATTTTCATACTTAGCAGTCAGGATCTTCTCTAAACCGTCCACATTGTGACTGAAGCAAAAAAGATAGACCGGTAGGTTGAGCCTATGAAAGGTTAACATTCGAGTGGTTTAGAGTAGTAACGATCGTTATACTGGATTTTTGAAGATCGAGTGGGGATCAGACCAGAGTGCAAGTTCCGGAGGTCAAAAAAATGAGAGAACAGACGGATCGAAGCAAAATAAATATGGACTTTTAAGACTGGTCATTATCGGGAAAAGGTTTAATGCACAGAAGGGTCATCCGGGTGGATCTTCGCTTTAGACGGAGGTGGATGGTAGGTCGCTCCGGCCGTGAATCTGTTGTGACGCCAAACATTTTGTCCGACGTTCGAGATTAAGATTCAAGACAGTCATCAATGATTAGAAATATTACTGGACTAGGTACGATTGGTCTTTGGCGAACTTAAAACACCGTAAGGGTAAGATACAATTAGTAAGTTCGTCACGTATCAAAAAATGGAACCGGAAATAGCCAAAAGAAAAAACGAATGGTCACGGTGAGTCGGGCTTGAATGGTCTTTGCTCCGATGGATGTTAAGGTGATTGTATAATGTCTTCGATTTTGAGATCGTTAGGGATAAAAAGTAATATTAGCCGGAGGTGTAGCCTTCACGCGAACGAGATGAGTTAGTCCATAGAAGGTCCATAGCATCTGATGAGGTGTCATTTTATACACTTTTTCGGGGTCGTTTAACCTCCTAAATCGTGCATTTATGCCAAAATAGGGTACTTAACGTTTCCTTTTCAGGTATTTTATTTTGGGAAGGCTTTTGGTGAGATTTACACTGTGATAGGCTCAATTGGATAAGAACGGGACAAGACTTACGGACCTACACCAAATTGCTCAAGTATTTCTCTATGTGGCTGAGTCGGCGTACAGTACAATGTGACGCCGTCACAACGAAGATCAAGACGGCGTCACAAGATTCCACGACGGCGTAAGAGCATACGACCCAGCCCATTATCTAGAATATTCTCTTTCATGACGGCGGTTCCCGATGAAAAAACGCGTCGCCGTTACAACGATTTTCCTATATACACCTAACTGAATTTAGGTTTAGTGTGGTGTAACTTTAGAATAAAAAGAGGGTAAAAAAAAAAAAACAACAACAACAACCCTAGTTCGTTTAGCAGTTGTTAGGGACGAATTTAGGGCCTAAAACCCTATTGTACTTCCTCCAACTTATGTTTTAATCAAGTAAGGTTTATTTAATCATTCAATATGTCTATGTGTTGTTTGATTTCTCTATTGCTCATGCTTATCTATAACATGCTGCGCTAACCCTCCTATTGTGTTTATTTATGATTATATGAAAAACTTAGAATGTAGTTTCTTAGTGGTGTTGATTCTTGTGATGGATTTGCATGTTTAGGCTCTAGAAAACTAGCTTTGTTATATCGTTTTTGATATGTCTAGGGAAACTTGATTGTGTAGAAAGATCACCCCCCCCCCCCCCCCCCCCCCCCCCCCCCCCCCCCCCCCCCCCCCCCTCGGGTAACAGTCTTTCATACTCCTTGCCCCCTAATATGGTTGATCCGCTTTTATATATTTCCACATGAATTAGTGTACTTCCTAGGGGCCTTGTAATAGTCTTCATTAATACCTTACTTGTGCGTTGCTCTGCGGAATACTAAGTAGACGGGGGTTTGGATGGGTTCGTGTAATTATCATGACTTGGAAAATAATTACTACAGATCATCACATAAGGGTGACAAAAAGTCAACAAACTCTAGGAGAAGCAATCTAGGGTGTAATACTTGATTAAAAAAACACAGGTCTTTATATATATGTTAACACCAACTAGTTTAGATTTTAATTTAGTTAATAGCTAAAAAACAACCACATCTTAATATATGGATTACATGCTTTCTATAAAAAATATAAAAAATACAAAAATAATCTTCTCTCAACCCTTAGAATTCTGTTAGACCGTGATCAGCCTCCTAACTAATTCCTCGACAGTGAACGATAACAACCCCCCGAGTCTTGCCTATACTACTACAACGATTAGGTGCTCTGCCTTCGGGAGTTAGTTTGTAAACTTCGTGTAGAAGTCCTACGACGACTGTATCAAGTTTTTGGAGCCGCCGCCTGGGGAATAGTTAGGTATTGATCATTGTTTAACTTAGTTCTACTTGCTTGAATCCTTTCAAGTGAGACTTTAATTTCCGCATATTAGCATTCTTATAGTCTATCTTTTTCTTTGTGCCCTTTGTTCGTAACATTTGTAAATTTGTTAATTATTATGGAATAGGTAGGTTATTCTAGCGTAGGTAGGTTTGATGTATTCTTCCGTAATCAACTCTTGGTGTTCCAACAACATCAAGATGAATCTCTCTACGATTCGTGGACTCGTTTCAAAGACATAATCTAAAAAGTCCCAAATCATAGCCTTAGTATATGGACCCTAATTGAAATATTTCTTAAACATCTCGACTCGTTATCCCGTCATATCAGCAGAAGGGGATCTTAGGAAGTTTAGTGATATAGGAGCATGGTATGCCATAGAGGATTATGCCCAATATGATAAAAAAATGTAGCAACCCAACAAGCGTTATTTCTAATGAAACAATAGCAAATCCAAATGCTCAAATAGGTTGGAATGGATTGGTTAGGGTACCAGGGACTAGGCGCATGGCATGTTAGAATAGGATGAGCTGATAGATGGCCTAAGTATGATGATAATGATTGGTTGGAGATGCAGCACTGAGAGTACTCACCAAACCCTATCGTTAATTGAGGAATACACACCGCCCGTAACTTACCTGAAAGAAGTAGAAAAGACTTTAGGAACCCCGATAGATGTAGAACCTTTGAACGAAACAAAACTAGAGGAAGTAGGCTTGAATTGTAATCACAACACTCCTCTTAGTTCTAGGGAAGTTCCTAGTTTTGATGGACTGGAGCCTCAACCTTTACTCAATAATCCATCCTTAGATGTAAGTTTAGGAGGCGTAATAGGCCTCGAACCACCCATCAAACCACATAGTCTGGATAGTTCTAGGATGAAGTTAGTAGATTATTTAACAACTCAAACACTGCCTTCACCTCACGTGGCAAATTCCCATCCTAAGAGTGTGCATAGTTATTATAACCCAGGTATAGATGACCTTAAGAGACATTATGGATTTAAACCGGGTTTATTAGGAAAAAGTGTATCCCTAGGTGTTGATATTTCAAATTAGGAGATGTTTGATGATGATTGGGGATTAAAATCTAAGGAAGTTTCTCCTCTAGGAGAAGAACTTAGTTTATTCGATAGGACAAATAAAGTAGTGAGAGGTAGAATTCTAGAAGCACACCGTTTAGAGCCTATTCTTCAACAATAAATTTCTCAACATATGGCTCCTTCTCATCATGATGGTATGTACAGTTACTATCACCGAACTTGAACCTCAGTGTAGGGGGAACCCTCCCTTTATCTGGTTAAATAATGGGTAGAGGTCAGGCTCGTGACTTCGAAAACAATAACATAGCGCTTCTTGGGAGGCAACCCAATTTTACTTTTCCCGCAATTAGGAGTGTCATGTGTTTTAATTCTTTATATTTGTTTTTATTATGTTTGAACTATCTTGTAATCATGCTTTGTTTGTCTTTAACCTCGTTTTAATTTCAATCAAAGGTATTTTGCAACAATAAGTGTAGGGGAATTTATCTGGCTTTTTGAGCCAAATTCAAACATGTTAAATGAATTGTTGATTAATTCGCAATTAGAGTTTCACGTCATTGATTGAATTGTTAAAATCTTAGGTTTTTATGCATGTATTTGTATAGGAACTAACTTATCGGAATCAATGTGCAGGAGGAAATTTTTCATCAAAAAACAAAAATTTCGTTTTTTCACAGACTGTGAAGAACCGGGCGTAGATTACACACGACGCCGTCACCACCGATGCCTGGACAGGGTCAACAAAACCCTGACGGCGTCAAACGCCCTGGTCCGAAAACTTCAAAGTTTTTAATTTAGTTTTGAATAATAAACTTGCATAACATTTAATATATGTATTCTTCTGTTACAAACCTGCAAAAGCCTAATGAGTTTAACAATTCTCTCATTCTATCTTTACCGCTTTATCGAGTCAAACCCTAAATTCATATTGTATATTTGATCTATGTTACTTTTATGTTGGTATAGTTGTCTTTGTTTTGATTAAAGGTTATATTTGTAGTAAAAAGCTTAGAAATTCTTAGGAAGTTCATTGGTATGATTCTCGGAGGACGATTTAACCAGTTTATCGCTTATTTTTTGCATGTTTCTTCTCCATTATTGAGTAAACCAGGGGAGTACTAGTTTCTTTTTCTTGTTTTATTTTCCCTTTATTCGTTTTAACGGGTACTTCTAGAGAACATTGGAGACAATGTTCAACTTAAGTGTATGGGGGAGGAAATAAGCTTTAGAAACTATTCTGTCATTTGCCATTTGCTTTGTCCTTAAAATGATGGGTAATATATCGAAACATAGCATAAGTGGTATTTTTTACCTAAATTTAAATTTTTTTATGACACATACCGACGAAAACCGAGTATTAATAGCGTCTCATGGATAGGAATTTATATGATTTAGCACAATAACCAGAAATTCCACCAAAATGTGTGGTTCTCCCTTAGATCTTTAGGAATTCGAGCGTTACCCTCGTTAGGTAAACTAGATGATTTTATCTTTACCCGGTTCGAGTTAAGCTTGATCTGCACGCGTGCATGTCTATTCTATCGTTACGGCCGTGTATGCATTGCCTTGTCGCCTTTTCTGGAATGTCTGGTGTTAGTAAAATTCATATGAGTGTACCGGTAGTCTATTAAATTCTAGAACTTGTTATTGTGATGCATCCCGAGACCGCATAGTAAGTATTAGGATTTGCTTGATAAGAGGCATTAGGATTAACCCATGTTTTAAACCTGTAATTGTTATGATGGTCACACCGATCATGTAACTATCCCACACCCTTGCCATGCACTCATCTTTAGTGCAGGATACCCCTAGTACAACCCTCCGAGCCTATCCTTTTTCACGGTTCTTGTAATTTTCTGGTTAAGCCAGACTATTAATGAAGAGCATTGTTAACCCTTAAACCAATCATTACACCCAAATCGCCTTAGCCTACCTTATATGTACTCACCTTTAGTACATTATTATGTTTAACCCAAGTTAATTTGTGAGTACACGGTTGCTAAGTCCTTATCACCCAAGTGTTGATACTTGTTGGATCGAGGGACACGTTTCGTTCCCATGCTCGTTATGGTTACATTTGCATTTTAGCTTGTATGGTAGTACAGTAATTGTCCTGCCATGTTTGCATTAATCACAATAATTGTTTATAAGCTTTTTTTTGGCATTTAAATTGTTTGCTATTTGATTGTATGTTGGATGTTTAGACTTTTAGATTATGTTTCCTTGTGGTATGACTTTGCTATCGTAATGCAAGACTCCTTTATCTTGTGTTAGATATTGTCATGACACATTGTGTCTCATTTGTTTTTCTATTTCATTTGGTTCTCTCTATTGTTGACACCATTGTGTTGTGATGATATCCATGATGTTACGCCTCATGTTTCCGCCTAGACGGGGTGTGATAATCCGTTTTCGTTTCTATTATATGTTATCTTACACCTACACCCCACAACCCTTTATAAAAGACCTCTTAGATAGTAATGAATAATACTTGCATCTAGTGGTGGAGGTTTTGATCCTTTACCAAGCCTATGGTAATTTATATGCTATGACAAGTAATTAGTGTTGATTTTCCATTTCCCCCATATGTTATAATTTATTATACAACCGAGTGAAAGAGAGAATCCCCAAACACTTATGTGAGGTGCTAGTATATATTTTCCGTGCTCTTAATTACGAGGTCTAGGAGGTTGTGTTGTAAAATATGTTTAAAGAGTAGGTAAAATGACCCCTAATACTGTTATTGTCTAGGTAGAAAAGCCCATTTGCTTGAGGACAAGCAAATCCCAAGTGTAGGGGTATTTGATGAGGTATCATTTTATACACTTTTTCGGAGTCGTTTAACCTCCTAAATCGTGCATTTATGCCCAAAATAGGTACTTAATCGTTCCATTTCAGGTATTTTGCATTTGGAAGGCATTTGGAAGAATTACACGTGACTTGGGCTCATTTGGCGAAGAAACGGACAAGACTACGGACCTACACCAACATTGATCAAGAATTTCTCTACAGTGGCTGGAGACGGCGTCACAGATACAACGTGACGCCGTCACCACGAAGATCAAGACGGCGTCACAAGATTCCACGACGGCGTCAGAGCATACGGCTCAACCCATTATCTAGAAGTTTCTCTTTCATGACGGCGTCACGATTAAAACGTGACGCCGTCATAGCATTTTTCCTATATATACAAACCTGAATTTAGGGTTTTGAGGGTGTAACTTTAGAATAAAAAGAGGGTACGAACCCTAGTTTGTTTAGCAGTTGTTAGAGACGAATTTAGGGCCTAAAAACCCTATTGTACTTCTTCCAACTCAT
>BQNB010009500.1:0-86647 GCA_026074375.1 Tanacetum coccineum | reverse complement strand
AATTCACTCAACCTTTGTTATGTTGACCTCTTTAAGCATGTTTTTCTCAGGTTTAGGTATGAAGATAGTTTGGATGGGACGGAACGCGAATATCAAGAATCAAGGCTCGGTGAACATATGTTTATAAATTAATGAAACATTTTTGAAATAAAGTCGTGATATGACTTGTATAGTTTGGGACCTATCTTGTGACTCTAATTCTCTTTTAAACTAGTGAGATGAAATTTGTTAATAAACGTATTTTTGGCATTTACTAGGACTCGTGTGCATGTATTATGAAGTAGCACCCCAAATGTTATATTCCGCTGCGTATCCTATTTTTGGGGGTGTTACATTAACTGCATTATGCATTCTAGTATAATAGTGTCTCTTTGCTTCATGCATAGATCTTCTAGTTAATGCTGTTTGCTTATAAAAAGGCCTCTTAGTAGTTGATTGTGCTTGTTTTGAAAAATGTGTCTTTGATTTAGCACTATGAACTGCTATTTTTGGGTGAGCAGTATTAACTGGCCTAACATTATTAAGTGGGGTGAGGCCAGTTTTCAACAAAACTGCTTTGGGAGACATATTCCTGAGTACATTAGGGTGTGTGTTTTTGGCATCCACCCTATCTTAGTTATTTCTAGATACTATGTCTCTTCTTTGATGATTATGACAATTAATCTTCAAATAATTAAAACTTCCACATATATAGCAAGCCTTGTTATACATCACAAAATCTTTTCCTAGTTGATTGGACTTCTGTCCATTCCAATTCCTCTGATTCCCCCTAGGAGATTGTGATCTATACATTTCTGCATACCTAACTGACTTTTTAACTGGTTTTTTATGATTTTTAGGTTTTGTAAACTCTACCTTTTTATTAGCAGGAAAAACAGTTTTTTTATCAACATTAGGTGAAGATTCAACAAAGCTACTTTGTCCTGTGTTACTTGTTCTATAACCAAAGACTCATCAGAATTTTCCTTAGAATTTTCTGATTCCTTTTCACAAACAACATTAGACTCTTGCTTACTATTCTCAGGACCATAACCTTTGAATTCAGGCTCTTTGAATTCATCAAGACCAGAATAAGACAGATCAAGCTTGTTAGGTCTATTATAAATTAAAGGATGAGGTGGAGGACTGCACTATATCCCAAACCCTTTTTACATTTTTCAGTTATCTGACTTCCTAACAACTGATCTAAGTCTTTTGAGGCCTTATCAAATTTCTTAATTTTAAAATTAATGCCATCTTTTTCTTACTTAACTTTTTCAAGCTCACTTTTAAGCACATTTATTTCATAGTTTTTACAACCTAATTCTCTTTTAAGAACTGCAACTTCTTCACTAAAAAGAACCTCATTCTTTTTATATGTGATTATTTGTTCTTCTAGAGTTGCTAAACCTTTTTTATAAGTAGCTGCTTTAAATTTAGATTCATTAAGCTTAACAAGCAAATCATCACACTATTTCTTAAGAGTTTCATAGTTTTTCAGACATGTTTTAGAGCAAGTTTTTACCTTAGAGTCTGAAAGAGCCATAGCAGCCATCTCTTCCTTGTGAGTAAAGGATTCTTCTTAATAGTTTCTTCTAGATCAAAGTTTCTCAAAGCAAAGCTCTGATATCACTTGTTGACCCCAAATCTAGATCGATTCCTTAGGTTGTCTAAGGTTAAATTACCTTGGATAAATCCAAAATAACTTGTTGTAGAAACTTTGTATGTATATTAAAGTGTATACAGAATCTACACCTTAATACTCTAGAAGTAAAATCAATGAAACATTAATCTTGAACAACAAAGATATAACCAAACGCTCCAATATTATTAGATCAATAATACGAGTACTCTTAACTTAGTACTGGGGTTTACAACCTTGAAGCTTTTCTTAATCGACTTCAACAACTATGAAAACTGATAATGATATGATTGAGTGTTTTTGTGATATCTCAACTAATTCCCTAGAGCCTCATTTTACAGACTAAGGAGTCCTAGTCGGCTTATAATATATTCCTAAGATATCTCAATCTTTTATAAACATAAACGTAATCTTCTAAATAATACATTATGTATATCTTGTACATAAATATCTCAACACTTATCTTCACATGCATTCTTGTTCTCCAAACAATCTTTATCTCTTTAATTCGTCTTTATCCTCTTGACAGTAGAAAGTCTTCAAACAATTATAATCTTTCCACCAGCAACACTAATAAACATAAGCAGTAGTAACATTAGTACTAGCAGTACTAATATACACTAACAGTAGTAACTTGTACTAGCAGTCTTAACTTTTACTACTAGCAGCACTAACTACTTAGCTTATATTTTAGTCTTCAACACTGAGCAGTCTTAACTTCAACTAACAGCAGTAACTTTATGCTATCAGTACTAAATTATACTAACAGTAGTAACTAGCAGTGGTAACATTATACTACCAGTACTAACCACTTAGCATAATTTCCATTATGTACCTGAGCAGCAGTAACTTCTAAGAATCCATGAAGTCTTTTAAGTCCCAACAATCCTCCCTTAAACTTGATGTTCATCTTCTGAATCTTCAAGTTTCTTCTTTAAAAGTCTTCATCATACTCAGGAAGATGCATTCAAACCTTTCATAGACCTTTTTGCTGCTTTACCATAAGCTTTAGCAGTTGATAACACATCTTATTTTGATGATCAGTTTGAAGTTTCTTGTTTAGCATATTAGTGATGGTTATTGGTGTGAGGGGATATCTCTTTTCAACCAACATAAAAATGTGGAGATTGTCAAACCTTACAAAGTGGACTCCAGATGAATGAATCAACTTCTAAATGGTCACCCTGTATCCTTGTAAAATTCTCCATACATCACTCCTTTTATCTGGTTCAAACATGACTTTCAAATCTTCCCACAACATTCTTTTAAATTCATCTTCAGGCCTTTTATCACTATACTTTGTCTTGACTATCTTCCAAAGAGCCTCCAAGTCTTCTTTGTCTATTCCTTGTAGCATCCTTATCATTGAAGAATATCTCTTGGAACTTCCATTTGCTCTTATCAACTGATAATGTACCACATTTAAGAGTATCTCTAGGAACTTTCCAATCCCTCTTATCAACTAAAATGTAACAAACATACCCACTTTATGAAGTTTGTAATCCATAATCACTGGTAATTTGGTAGCAAGTGGTATAGCATCAATTGCTATATCTTCATCCTTTTTAATCACCAAAATCTTCTTTAACTCAGCTTCATTATATTCATCAATTGTATCCGACTCTTTTTCTTCTTCCACTTTCTGTTTCTTTGAGGATTCATGTTGTTGTTCTTTCCCTACTCTTTTCCTTCCAAGCATCTTCTTTCTGCTGCCTTTAGTTGTCTCCTCTCTACCTTCTTCCTTTTTTTCATTTCTTTCCTGTACCTCAGAACCCATAATACAAAGGTATTTACCCTCTTCATTTCCTTATCAAACAACTTTTGAATTTCATCAAAACTTTTTTTCCCTATTTAGCTGTTTGTATTGTAGTTCACGCCATTTGCTTAAGATAAGTAGACATTTGATTTGTTTTTCTTTTGTACTTTGGATAGATAGGTCTGTTTTCTCTTTTTCCCTCCTTGTGCCTGAGTGCAGCAAAATGTTTTCCTTCTTTTCTTCCACCAGTTTCCATAAATAATTTATCTTTTTCCTCATCTGTAAACTCCTCTATTTCCCTTTGATTGGAGTCCTCTCAGATCCAACATCTATCACCTCCACTAGCTTGTGTATTTTCCCATGACTCAATCAATGCTATGTTGGCTTCTTCTTCCTTGTTTTCTTGCTAGCTTTTTGTAACACCCCAAAAAATATGACAACGCAGCGGAATACCACATGGGGTGCTACTTCATAATACACAGCGCTAGATACAAGAGAACGACCTCTAAATGTGTCGTTTGTAAAACAATCTCATGATTTTCCTAAAATCAAATAATAGTATGTCCCCCATAATGCATCACAATGAAAAACTTGAATGTAAAGACCTCCAATGCACATCAAATAATCCCCAACATCTAATTCCTGATAAAAGCATGGCTTAAAAGTGTCCAACATTATTAGTATGGTGAGTTCATAGATTATTTTTTTTTAAAGGTATGAATGATAAGTTTTCAAACAGAATTATTTGTCCATGTAATCACCACAGTACCAGTAAAAAAAATCTCAAAGATTTTATAAAGAAGCACGACACATTTTATGTCACCAAATACCAATCTTATCCCAAAGCATTTATAAAGAATGCATGACCAATTTAAATGGTCACCAAAATGTATACAAAGTGATGTATTATTTGGGGGGCCCAGTAGTCCCCCAACGTGATCCGCCATGTTATAAACGTACGTTCCCAGTGATAGCTAACATCACCCGAACTGGGGGTTGCAATCCCGAATAGAACTATTTTTCATAACATGCGCGCAACAACATGCTATAACTTTCGTTTGCGACCCGAGTGATAGCGAATCACCCGAACGGGGATTATCAATCCCAAATAGATCAATTTTTTAAATAAACATTCGCGCGCTCACCCCTCCAAGTGATTTACAGTTCATGACGCTGTGACGTAGACTTGTATGTACCCATCACAGGTGTCCCCTCCAAGAACACCCGGGCAGTGATTTAAAATAATGTGTTCCCCTCATGGGTGTTCCCTCCAAGAACACCCGGGCATGTATGCAAATAATGTGTTCCCATCATGGGTGTTCCCTCCAAGAACACCCGGGCATGTATGCATTGTTGGCCCCGCAGGCGCCAATCAAATCGTAATCCGACAATCATTTCGAATGTAAAGTATGTATTTGTGACCAAAAATGAAGTCAAATAATGTATCCCATAGCGAGCTATGTAAATGAGTATGTAAATCAATTTGTAAACAATCCTGTAAATGCATTTGTAAACAAGCATGTTCTCACCCCAAAAATATATGTAAAATCAGTAAACCATGGGTCTATAAACTCAACCTTGACAAAGGACCTCGATCAAATAATCCAATAATTTCACAACCGAATCTGCAGACCGATCTCGGCCACGACCCCTATAATTATGTCTCTCTATTATAAATACACGTATTAAATACATCAACACAGATGCGCACATCGTAACGACGAAATCATACATATTTTAATATTGTATACATACATATATAAAACATGTGATGAAAAAATCCACTTGCGCGTCATTAAAACCATAACCTTAGTATATTATAAAGAATAATATACTATTTTACGTCCAATCATAGCTTATGTCGAAAAATTATCGAAATTTACTATTTTTAGGGACCCACCCTTTTTTAGAACCGAACAGGGATCCTTAAATTTATAATTAGTGAAAATAATAACAACCGACCTTTAGTTTGACCGCTATGTCGTTAATTTTAAAACTGACAATACCTCCGCGGCAAAAGTAAAACGTCATTACGAACAACTTTCTGAGTTTCGCACGAAGCGGAAACTGTCCTCGAAAATTGCATCAAATCCTTTAATTAATAAACCTGTCAGATTTAATATAAATTAAAAAAATAACCTATCTTTCTACTAAATTGTATATTCCGATTTCACTCCAGTTTCTTTCGTTAAAGTGGGAGTTAAAAAGTCCCGTTTATATATCAAAACGTCCGACAAAATATAATTTGTTATATTATGTGTAACAGCCAAAGTCTGACTTCAAAGTCTCTAATCCCGAATCTCACGTTTCGTATTCTGCTCACAATTAAATCCTTATAAAAACCGCGCCAAAGTCCGTTTTTTAAGTTCAAAACTCGTCTAAAACTATATATAGTATCGCTTATATATTAATATCCAATCCCGTTTAAAAATTAATATCATTTTTATTTAGGCGTTTGCAAGTTTAAACAGAATTTCATCACATATACATTTTTATCGATAATATAAACGAAATAACTCGAATGCTTTTAAATTAAACGCACCTTTTACTCGGCGTCAACACATCAAACGCGACCCGTTTCGGTGTCACAAATATATCAAGACAGCAACTCCATTTCCGTTGCAAAACCCAAACCAACCCAAACCCGACGGCAACCCCGTGTTGGGTGAGTAAACCACGAAAACCAAACAGCACCCTAACTGTGGTGGAAAACCACAGCCAAACAAACACCTCCCTAGCTAGAGCTAAATCTATAAACAAAAACGGCACCAACACCAGCCCATCGTTGGCTTCACAGCCAAACACCCCTAAACTAATCAACCAAACGCCCCATAAACTGTTTATAATATCAAACCAACCACGGCCCTTTAGAACCCCAAACATCGCCTTTCGGTTGTGTTTAAAACCTCAACAGCAACAAACGCCCCTTGCGGCTGCCACGCCAAACGCACCCGCGTCGGGTGGTTGCCACCCAAAACAAACGCACCCTAGCGGCGAACAACCAAACCAACCGCACCCGCCGCGGTGCAAAACCAAACGCAAAGCAAGACTCCCGCGGCTGTAACAATCCAAACGCACCCCTTTCGGTGATATAAACCCAACCTGAACCAAACCACCCTTCGCTCGTCTTTAATACCAAACCTTCACCCAACCCGGGACTTGTTAAACGACAGCCAAACCCGACGACCCAGTCCCGCTATACCCCGACTGTCCCCACACAGCAACCCAAAACCCTCCCCGGCTGTTTTCGCACAGCCAAACGCGCAACCCTTAGTTGTTAACCCAAACCACAACCTCAACCAGCACCCTTTGTTAATAAACTCAAACCCACCCGCATTACCCTCTTCTTCAATTAACCCAAACCAACAGCAATACCCTGGATGGTTTTTCTGTCCGACCCAAAACGCACCCCATATGATGGTGGAAACCACAAAACGCACGCACCCTAGTGCGTGGCTGAGACAGCCAAACAGCACCCTTGTGCGCGCTGGCCAAAAAAAACTGGTACCAAAACAAATACCCTTGTGGTGTCCTCTTTATTATAACAAATCAAACGCACAATGACTCTAGTGTGGTCTGTATGGGGTTTCGGAGGAAGATGGGCTGGTACGGGGTGATGATGATGATGATAAGTGATGATGGTGAGGTGTTATTGTGGCTGTCTGAGGCTCGCCGGTGGTGGCGATGGTTTATGGGCGTGATGATGGCAGCATATTTGTGTCATGGCGTGGTGTGTCGTGTGGAGGAAGTGATTGGTGTGGATCGTGATAGATCCGGGAAGGATCTATCTTTTTATCATTTTGGGACTCGCCGGAAAAAGTCGCCGGAAAAGTTTTCCTGCGGCGGCTGGCCGAAGAAGATGGCGGCTGGCCGGCGGTGGCCGGTGGCTGCCCGGATAAATGAGAGAGAGAGAGAGTAATGAGAGTGTGTATATTTTTGGAAATGAAAAATAATATGTGTAAATTTTATATATATATAAAATTTATAATTAAATGTGACAAGTGTTCCAAACTTTAGGGTGAAATTTGTAAATATTTCACATGGACCAAATATGTAACTTTCGAGTATTATTTTGTAAAATAGTCGTTTTGGACTCGTTTGAGCGACTTATCGGATGATTCAAGTCACGAAACTTGCGCCATTGTTTTCCAAATCATTTTTAAGAAAAATGAGTATTAACTCGACAATTTTCATAAACGTTTTGTATAATTTATTTAAAACGTTATTAGTTACAGTGTATACTTCCGATAAACATTTTAAAATCCGTAAAAATGTTTTATTATACTCGAATTTTTTTCTTGCGTCTTTTACAAACGTAACTGAATAACATGATCACAAATTTAATAAATAATTTATTATTTAATAAAAAGTGATAATTAGATAATAATTTAATTATATTTCGCGTTATCTATAAAAAACTTTGCGGGGGCATTTCAAGTCACTAATTCTGACCTTTAATCGTGGATGATCTCCGGACAAAAACTAAAAAGATTTCAGGAATATCATTCCACCATAAATTGCTTTAGAGTCCGAGTCGTGAAAACGTGATTTAGATGATCGTTCTTATAAGTCAATCCAGACCCTAAAAGTCAAAGATTGAAATCGTCATTCAAAATTTCGAAAATTCTCGGATGGTTAAAGTACCTTCCCCTTTACAGAAATCTCGTCCCGAGATTTAAATTTTGTGTTATCCTATTTGTTTGTTTTTGACCAAGGTAAAACTTAAGGTTTAATAAACTCGTTCTAAGAACCAGCGCTGATCAACATTATTCAGCAAAATTTACGGTGTTTCTACACTTCTCAAATCTACCAAAATTTGGGCTAGGTTTGTCCAGGATATTTAATCCCTCAAAATTGGGTATACACCAAATATATCATTACAGATCTTAATACTTATAGGTACAAAACCAGCGGTATGGAAAAAGTCTCATTAATAGTGAAAACCACAAGAAGAAAGTGTAGTCGCGTTGAGTATATTGAATAGATTAAAGCTATAAATGTTCGAGGACGGAGTCTCGTTTCTGCAATCTGTAAGGTTTGATGATTCACTATCGAACGGGGCATAGGATGTACGTACCCAACTAACTAGGCATTACTAGGATGTATCGCTACCATAAGTCCTATCCTACTAGTGG
Source organism: Tanacetum coccineum (assembly GCA_026074375.1). Lineage (NCBI taxonomy): Eukaryota > Viridiplantae > Streptophyta > Magnoliopsida > Asterales > Asteraceae > Tanacetum > Tanacetum coccineum. The sequence continues at coordinate 78,135 of BQNB010009500.1, read as the reverse complement.
CCCGAAATGAATAGTCCAACTACAATCTGTTTCGTCGTAGGTGTTGTATCTCGTTTAAGGTGAGTTGCATAACCTATAGATAAAGTTGTATCAGTCGGACCTCGGCTCCAAGGACCCAACAACACGACCAGAACGCAATTCTATAAAAATAAGTGATGGGATGCCGAGAATAAGGACATTTCGAGAAACAATATTCCCAAAATAAAGTTCAATAATTGAAAGGAGCTCGCGGAAGAGCTTATGCGATAGACGGCGGATTATGATGACACCATTCGCTAGATTGAGGACGGAATCAACGCCATTAACATCAAGTGGGTACAAGTCTGTATCTCATCTAACATTCGTTTGAATCGCGAGGATTAGCAAACTGCAAAAGTAATAACATAAGAATGAGATAAGGTGTTTCCAAGCGAGGGCCTTAAGATTGCTGTTGAGGTGAGCAAGAACACATTGTGTCTCAGACCCTTTTAAAACGCGGATTTCTGGTGATTATCGAGTTCATGTTCATTTACTCGACTCATATGCGGATACCATTATTAAGCCCACTCATTTATAATTTTCCTTAAAATTTACATAAAGAATCGTCCAATATTTATGTAAGTAAAAATGATAAACTTATGGTTTCGATGATTTATAATTAATTTATTTTAACAGCAAGAGCGTCCCCAATCCTTTCAAAAAATAAATAAATATACATCATCCTACTTAATAAATTTCCGGTGCAATACGCGTACTCAACATAACCCTTCAAGGTGGATGACATGGACGATTGCATGTGATCTACTGAGGATGGAGACGAGTGTTCTCAAAAAACTCCTTCATCGGAGGTCAGGGAGTAAAACTAACCCAAAAATATCGACCTAGAGTTTCAAGATAGGTTAATGAGTACCCCCTGGTTTAGAGTAACTAAGGTAAAAGTCTTATACAACGAGTTAACAAAGCAATTACATATAAATCCTCCTATTACAAGTCCGCCCATACACACTTGAATATTAGATTTATTACATAATCCCATGTAAATCTTAACTAAGACGGGCTATTGTTAACATAACAATTATCATATAAATCCTCATATTACAAGTCCCGCCCATACAAGACTTATAATACTTAGATTCACACATAATTCCATGTAAAACAAAACTGATGACAGGTCATCGTGTAATACAATATAGTATACAGCCTGAAGAAAAATAATATCCTAGAGACCGATTGTTTAACTTACAACTGTCTGAGACCGAAAACGTAGAGAACCATTGTGCAACTCACAATGTCTAATAAGTAAAAATGAGACCATTTGAGCAACTCACATGTCTGAGGTAAAATGGAGACCATTGTTGCAACCTCACAATGTCTTAGAAATGCTCTGGTATTTATATAAAACACCTCTTAAATATATAAACGAGCGATAATAGCGCAAAAGAAGTAAGCATAATATTACAATAATATGTATGTCACGTAACACTTATGCAGCAGCGTAATTGTAAGCACAAAAGACAAGTAGCGTGTATGCACTATTGAAAATGTTTAATGTGATGCAATGTAAGTGAAACCGTTTATATAGTCTAGGGTAAGAATATGCAACTTCGTTCTCTATAAAACCAGTGCATCTGACACCAATACATTAACACCCCCAAAATATGACAACGGCAAGCGGAAAACCACATGGGTTGCTATTCATAATACACAACGCTAAATTACAAGAGAACGACCTCATAATGTGTCGTTTGTTTAAAACAATCTCATGATTATTCCTGAAATCAAAATATAGTTGAACCATTAAATTGCAGCACCATGAAAAAACTATGAATGTAAAGACTTCCAATGCATATCAAATTAATCCAATAGCATCTAATTCACATAAGAAAAACATGCTTAAAAGTGTCAACAATTAAAAGTTGGTAGTTCATAGATTAGTTTAAAAATTGATTAAATATCAACTGAAATGTATTTGTCCACTGTATCACACAGTCTCACATTACCAAGTAAAAATCCCAAAGATTTATAAAGAATGCACGACAACATTTTATGTCACCAAAGTACCAAACTTATCCCAACTATATTATAAAGAATGCATAAAAAAACGGACCAAATTTAAATGTCTCACCCAAATATTTTCAAGTAATGTATTGTTTGGGGCCCTGTAAGTCCCAACGTGTCCAGACATGCTATAACGATCGTTCCCAAAAATTGATAAGCTAATCACTCCAACGGTTGTCAATCCCCAGAATTATGAACTATTCATAACTGCGCGCAAGAACACATGCTATAACGTTTCGTATTGCCCAGGTGATAGCGAATCACCCGAACAGGTGATTATCAATCCCAAATAGATCTTTTATTATAAACATACGCAGCTCACAATGCCTCCAAGTTATTTACAGTTCAATGACGCTGTGACGTAATACTTGTAGTACCCATCACAGGTGTCCCCTCCAAGAACACCCGAGTAGTGATTTTAAATAATATGTTCCCATCATGGGAGTGTGTTTCCTCCAAGAAACACCCTCGGCATGTATTCAAATAATATGTTCCCATCATGGGGTGTCCATCTATCAAAACACCCTGCAGTAAATTGGTAAAGTGGCCCCGCAGAGCGCCAATCAAATCGTAATCCGAGCCAATCATTTCAAATGTAAAGTATGTATTTGAGACCAAAAATGAAAGTCAATAATGTATCCCATAGCGAGCTAATGTAAATTATTATGTAAAAACCAATTTGTAAATAATCCTGTAAAAATGCATTTTAAACAAAACATGTTCTCACCCCAAAAAAATATGTAAAATCAGTAAAACAATGGGCTAATAAACTCACCTTGATCAAAGACCACGATCAAATAATCCAAAAAAATAATTACACACACAACCGGAATCTGCATAAACTAATCTCGGCCACGACCTATAATTATTCGCTCTATTATAATTTCACGGTATTAAATACGCCAACGATGCGTTACATCGTAACGACAAATCATACATATTTTAATATGTAATACATACATATAACATGTGAGAGAAATTCCAATTCCACTTGCGCTTCTTTACACTTAACCCTTAGTAATTTATGAATATATACTATTTCCGTCCAAGTCCAATCATAAAGCCTTATTTCGAAGTATTTATCGAAAGTTACTATTTTTCGACCTTCCCGATAATTAGAACCGAACAAGGTGGTCCTTAAATATAATTAAATTGAAATAATAGATCAACCGACCTTTAGGAAAATGGGTTTCAAAGAGGAAAGATAGACAAAACTTTGTTTATCAAGAGGGACCAAGGTGATATTCTGATAGTACAGGTATATGTAGATGATATCATTTTTGGATCTACAAAGAAGAAGTTATGCACAGAGTTTGAGAAGATGATGCATAAAAAGTTTCAGATGAGTTCTATGGGTAAACTTACATTCTTCTTAGGATTGCAAGTAAAGCAGAAGTAAGATGGGATTTTTATAAGCCAATACAAGTATGTGACTGAGATTTTGAAGAAATTTGGCTTTAGTGATGACAACATAGCAAGCACACTCATAGAAACCCATAAGCCTTTGCTCAAAGATGCAGATGGTGAAGACATAGATGAACACATGTATAGATCAATGATTGGCTCATTGATGTATCTTACTTTTTCAAGACCATATATAACATTTGTTGTATGTGTATGTGCCAAATTCTAAGTTAACCTTAAAGTGTCACATCTTCATGCTGTGAAAAGAATTTTTAGATATCTTAAAGGTCAATCTAAATTGGGCCTTTGGTATCCTAAGCATTCACCTTTTGATTTGGTGGCATATACTGACAGTGAATATGCAAGAGCAAGCTTAGATAGGAAGTCCACAACAGGAGGTTGTCAATTCCTAGGGTGTAGATTGATTTCATGGCAGTGAAAGAAGCAGACTGTGGTTGCTAATTCCACAACAGAGGCTGAATATGTAGCTGCTTTAAGTTGCTATGGCCAAGTCCGTTGGATTCAAAATCAATTGCTAGATTATGGGTATAACTTTATGCATGCAAAGATTTATATTGATAATGAGAGTATTATCTGCATAGTGAAGAACCCTGTTTTTCATTCAAAAACAAAGCACATTGAGATTAGGCATCACTTTATCAGAGATTCCAATGAAAAGAAGCTAATTCAAATGATCAAGATTCATTTACTAAACGAATGTTGACAGATTTTCTTACAAAAGCATTTGATGTAAGTAGATTTCAATATCTGATTGCTAGTATTGGCATGCTAAATCTTTAAAGTCTTGATTAAGAAAATGGTGAGGTAAAAGAATAGAGAAAATTAGTGAGATTAAAAACAGAAAGAGAGATGTGTGATAAAAACAGACAGCGTGATTTAGTGAGAAAAAAGAATTAAGAGAAGTTGTGAGTTGAAAAATAGAAAGAGAGATGTGTGATAAAAACAGACAGAGTGATTTGGTAAGTAAAAGAATTGAAGAATTTGTAAGCTGAAAAGCAGAAAGAGAGTTGAATATAGAAAAGACAGACATAGAGAATTGTGAGCTAAAAGAATTGAGAGAAATCAAAAACAGACAGAGAGAATTTGTAAGTTAAAATATTAATTTGATGATGGAAATGCTGATTAGAAAGGAATTGGAGTTAATGCTGGTGATTCAAAGTTAATGTTGCTAGGCATAAACTTACCGCTACTAGAGAAAGTTAATGCTACTAGGCATAACTTACTACTGCTGGTTGTAAGTTAATGCTGCTAGGCTTAATTTACTACTGAGTTACTACTGTTGGGTTACTTACTACTGCTAGTTGAAAGTTTATGTGCTAGCATAACTTAAACTGACTGGTGAACGTTAATGTTGTTGAGGGTAGTTTCATAAATACTTCAATTAAGGGTTTCATTCTATCATTTAATCGATTTTAATCTTTCATATACTCTCTAATCATTAACCCTAACTCAATTTCATCATTTATCATCAAAACCCAACACAATGATGACCCTACAATTTGTTGATACTCATAATTTAGTCGTGTTTTTGACTAAATCTGCTGAAAGTGAAGGATTTGAGCAGATAGTGGATTTTCTGAATGCAAGTTCGATAAAGTATGCATTAACCGTTAATCCTACAATATACACTTTGTGCATTCAACAATTCTGGACTACTGTCAACGTGAAAACTATTAATGGGGAAGTTCAGTTACAAGCCCTAGTAGATGGGAAGAAGATTGCTGTTACTGAAGCATCTGTAAGAAGAGATCTTCAACTGGAAGATGCTAATGGTGTTGATTGTCTGCCAAATGCTACAATTTTTGAACAGCTTACACTCATGGGTGGGGTATGACACAAACTTTCACAGAAGATTACTTATATAAGGTTTCTTCTTCCCCATTGGATCCGTTTCTTATCCATTACTATTTTGCAAAGCCTAAGTGTAAAGTACTACTTTACGGAATGAATTTAGTAGCACTATGACCTATTTGCAATAGATCTGTCTAGCAATAACAAACGTTTAATTTTCCAGTATATTTTTGAAAGCATGATGAAGAACTTGGATAGTGCTGTCAAATTCTTGATGTATCTAAGATTTGAACAAGTCTTTCTGAATAATCAACTGGAAGGGATGGAAACTCATAACAGGATTTATATTGCACCCTCACACACAAAGATGGTTTTTGCTAATATGAAGAGGCAAGGAAAAGACTTTTCTGGTAGAGTAACATCATTATTTCCAACAATGGTGATTCATAGCTTCAAGAAAGGAACAAAGGTGAAGGTTTAACATGCATTATTACTTAACCATTCATCTTCTCAACCCAAAAGAAGATTACAGCTAAAGGAAGCCCAGAAGAAAGGATACTAGATACTAATTTAATGTTCCTAATGACAATCTAGCATAATGAGGCTATTATTAGGGAATGTAACTCTAACGATTCTAATGATCCACCTTCTCAGTGGTGAGGACTAGACTGAAACTTCAGGAATTGATGGACACTATGTACCAACTTACAAACAGGGTTCTTTATTTGGTAACTACACAAGAACATCAGGCACTAGAGATGTTGAAGTCTTAGGAGTAACTTGAAAATCTAGCACTAATCTACATACTGCAAACATGATATCTGTCTAGAAGTAGTGAGTACATCAAAGACCCAATCATAAATCTTTAGAGTTGTACATCTCAACATCATCAGCATCTCCATCCTTCGACTAAAGGTTTTCTAAATCAATAGGAGTAGAAGAGACTTCACATCATGAGTAGTTGGATATTTCTTTCAAAATGTTAGCTACAAATATTTGTACATGATGATAAATATTCCATCTTCCTTTGTTATTACTTGTAATCCTAGAAAGAGTTAGTTCTTATAGGAACTCGTCTAAAATTACTTTCATTTAGCTTCCTCAAATAGTACACTAAACTCCTTGTTTTTGAGCCAAAGATAATGTATTACATAGACATGTACAAGAAAAATATTCTTTTGATCTATAACACAATGTCTGATCTATCTTGCCCTTTTAAAAAACCATTGCTTATATATAGTTTGCCAAAGTTTCTTACCATGCTTGGTGTTGTTTACAAACCTTAAAGTGCCTTGACCACCTTTTATACTGTGTATGGGATGGTCAGGATCTTTAAATCTTTGGTGCCTTGAGTAGCATCGACTTCTTCCTCAATGGTTCATTAAGAAAGCACTTTCTATCATCCTTTTGATTTCACCAGAAAACCCAATAAAAGAAGCATGTAGGCATAAACAATCTTATTGCCTCAATCTTTGCTGCCCCCACAAGGAGCTAAACACTTTTCATAATTATATACCATTCTTCTTGTCTATGACCCTGTGCAAAAAATAACTTGCTTTGTTCATAATCAAAATTCCCCTTTCCATCTTTCTTATTCTGAAGACCCATTTTGTTCCATGGCTTCTTTCTATTTAGGCTAGATCCACATAGTATCCAAATTGTTTGAAGTTTTGTAATTGCAGAAGTTCTTCCTGCATTGCTTCCACCCAGGATGAATCAGATAGAGCTTTGCAATGCTTTTTGGTTCAATCTGTGATATAAAACAATCATATAAACAAGTATTTAGGGTATCATGTGTTTTCTGCTCATACACATCATTGAGAAACCCTTGTTTAGAAGTAGGTTTTGAATTTTTTGTTCTATATAGTTGACTGCACTTTACCTATACATTTTGTCAATTTTAGGTGAGTTCTTTCATGAACAATTCCCTGTCTTGGAGAGTGGTTGGAACAATATTAGGAGAGTTGTGATAGTTCCCTAAATCAACATCTGGTTTGCTTCATTTGCGATATCGTCGGTATGTGGAATAGCAGTATCTTAAATGATTGGGCCACATCATTATTTAAGTCTGTTAGACTACAAGTATTTATATTCTGGGATCATGGCTTGTAGTTGTATACGTGGTTCACTGATGAAGCAGGTACCTTCTTTCGTAGTAACTGCTTAGTTAGGCAAACACGGGCTTGGTTGAGCATTAGCACAAGATTTTTGGACTATCTTTAACTGCTTGTTTGCGGGCATCATCAACAGTTTTTTCGTTCACCATTATCAACATCTTTGTAGTAAATCATGAGTATGAAGAATCTTTCAATTGATCACAATGCATAGATATCTTTCTTCTGATGTACTTCAGAGAATTAGAAATGTACTTGCGTCACAGTAATAGTTCATAGATTGGGTTAGCTAATCAATATCCACCACCACCATTATAGGACAGTCCTATCTACATAGGTTAATCTTAAAAACCCAATAGATGCAAGTTTTCTCTACCTTTTGGTTCTAGTGTTGATATACACTAAAATGCTATATAATCAACGAATATCCAAACACAAGAAACCATATCCCTTTTTGCCACAAACCTGTGCCTAAACTGTCCAAAGTATTAAGAACTTGTACTTGACAACCACTGGTCTTATAAAAACTTAGAGTGAGTTTAAAACTCTAAAACGTTTATAAGGTGTTCTTGTTATGAGGCTTGACATCTAAGACCAATTTGTCAAACTAGCAGTAGAACCTGCTTCAGCCACAATGTGTGGTAGGTAACTAGAGTCAACTAATTTGTACTAGCAGCCTCAATGAGTCTCCTAATCCTCCTTTTAGCAACACCATTTTGCTAAGGAGTCCTAGCTACCAATCGTTTTCTCTATTTTAATACATTTTTTCTCGCAAAACAATCATTCCATAACTTTGTTCTTAAACTCTGTTCCATTATTACTTCTGATTAATTTCACTTTCTTATCCACTAGGTTTTCTATTACTTTGATAAAGTTCTTAAGGATCTCACTGGTTTCATCCTTAGTTGTTAAAAAGAAAACCAATTGTAAATCTACTATTACTCATTAGTGACTAAGAATATTCTTATGCATTAAGTAATCCATAAAGGTTGGACCAAACAAATCCATATGTAGCATAAATAAAGGCTTAGTAATTGAATTCAAAACTTTGGACTTACAAGAAGCTCTGTGTTGCTTCCCTTTAAGACAAGCAACACAGGTTTAGTAATTTTCAAAATGTTTTATAGGTAATCCTCTTACTAGATTTATCTTGGACAGCTGATTTATGTTTTTAAAATTTATATGACAAGTCTTCTGTGCCCGGGCATTTGATAATCTAATGTAGCCTTTGCAACAAGTCAATGTCAAACTTTCTTTAGGAACATGTTCTTTGATATAAACTATACTATATGTCGCTTTTAGGAATTTTAGAGTATTTGATTTTCACAGGCAACTTAAATTTGGACGATAAGGACACTACATTCGTGTCTGTAAAAAGGACATAGTTTTTTTGTCAACATCTGTGCGACACTAAAAGATTAAATTTTAACTCATTGACTAAACGTATACATTTTCAAAATCAAGATTATCAATCTAAAGAGTTCTTTACCAGTTAATTTACCACCCTATGCACCTCTCCAACTGAACATAACCTCATCAAACTAGCTTGAAATAAAACTCAATGAGATAGCTATGATACTAGTCATGTGCATAGGATACTATCAAAAAATCCTTTATCATATGTTGTGGCTTGCCTGCACAAAGGAATAAGGAAAATTAGATTCCTTTGGGGACCCAAGCCATATGACTTGGATTGCTCATGCATCAATGTAGTTGTGTCTTTAAAAAGCAGTGATGACCTTAGATTTGGTAGGTCTGCCAAACCATAAAAGTCTGAGACTTTTAAGATTAAACCCTTTACCTAACAGAAATTGTACTTGTTGAATCAGCGTAGCACTATTAATTCATAATGCCTTCCAGTATTATTCGAGACTCTTTTGCATCATGCACAGCTTTGTAGTTAATGTTATTGTTATTAGTTATAAAGGCCTTCGAAGCCAGTTGATTGTGCTTGTTTGAAAAATTGTGTCTATGATTTAGATTATGAATGTTGTTTTGAGGTGAGCAGTAATAACTGGGCTATTTAGTTTCACTGGGGGGTGGTGAGACCAGTTTTTAACAAAACTGCTTTGGGAGACATATTCCTGAGTACATTAGGGTGTGTGTTTTTGGCATCCACCCTATTGTAGTTATTTCTAGATACTATGTCTCTTCTTTGATGATTATGACAATTAATCTGCAAATGATTAAAACTTCCACATATATAGCAAGCCTTGTTATACATCACAAAATCTTTTCCTAGTTGATTGGACTTCTGTCCATTCCAATTCCTCTGATTCCCCCTAGGAGATTGTGATCTATACATTTTTGCATACCTAACTGACTTTTTAACTGGTTTTTCATGATTTTCAGGTTTTGTAAACTCTACCTTTTTATTCGCAGGAAAAACAGTTCTTTATCAACATTAGGTAAAGATTCAACAAAGCTACTTTTGTCCTATGTTACTTGTTCTTCCACCAAAGACTCATCAGAATTTTCCTTAGAATTTTCTAATTCCTTTTCACAAACAACATTAGACTCTTGCTTACTATTCTCAGGACCATAACCTTTGAATTCAGGCTCTTTGAATTCATCAAGACCAGAATAAGACAGATCTAGCTTGTTAGGTCTATTATAAATTAAAGGATAAGGTAGAGGAACTGCACTATATCCCAAACCCTTTTTACTTTTGTCAGTTATCTGACTTCCTAACAACTGATCTAAGTCTTTTGAGGCCTTATCAAATTTCTTAATTTTAAAATCAATGCCATCTTTTTCTTTCTTAATTTTTTTAAGCTCACTTTTAAGCACATTTAAAAACTACAACTTCTTTACTAAAAAGAACTTCATTCTTCCTATATGTGATTAGTTAAGCTTCTACTGTTGCTAAACCTCTTTTATAAGTAGCTGCTTTATATTCAGATTCATTAAGCTTAACAAGCAAATCATCATATTGTTTCTTAAGATTTTCATAGTTTTTTAGACAAGTTTTAGAGCAAGTTTTATCAGTGTATACCTCTGAGTCTGAAAATGCCATTAGAGCCATGTTTGTCTAAACTTGTTCTTCTGCCATGTCACTCCAATCAAAACCTACACCATCAATAGCCAACATTGCCTTTGAAGATGTGTCTTCATTGTTTCCTTGCTTCTTGGTGTTGTCTTGATTTCTAAATTGACCTTCCTTGCTTCTTGGTGCTCTGCACTCCCTGGCAAAGTGTCCCATCTTATGACAGTTGTAACACTCCACCTTAGATTTATCATATCCAGCAATATCGTTAGCATTAATGAAAATCTTCTTGCCTGTCTTCTGATAGTACTTCTTTGCTCTTACACTTAGCAAAGAGAGCTGCCACTTCAGATCTATTGCTTCCAAATCATCTTCATGAATTTGCTCTAAGTCCTAGTGGTAACGTGTGTAAGCACTAGTCAAATTTATATATGTATAGTATAAATCCCATGACAATTCTTCCCAATTACTTCTCAATGCAAATTTGTGGTGTACTGGCAGAGTATTAACACTAGGGCTTAGCAGCACTAACTTCGTGTAGAAGCAGTGTCCGAGTTGTTAGCATCATTGGTAACATGCTAGCAGCTTGGTGTAGTCATGAAGGGCAATGGTTTTGAACACCAATAGATTGTACCACAGTTTTTTCTTTACCTTTTGTTCAACAATTTGAAATTGTTGTTAAAAATCATATATTATCATAGTCTCAACTCAGGCTTATCATCCTAACAACTACATAGCTGCTTAAAAAAATTTAAGTGTAAATCTTCTTGGGCACTGATAACACCCATAGATAGCAAGCATACTGACTATCCTTCTAAAGCCTATTGAAATAGACGTCAAGAAGACTCTGTATTGTTGCACTGAAATTATCATATTGTTGCTTCAAGAGAGTTTTCGAGTTTTCTTGGTAGCAGCATTACTCCAAAATCTTGTTTGAATGGATGCAACATAGATTTTGAATCTTGTTCTTGACTGAATGATAGATGATGTTCATTTAGAAGTGCAATGATGATGAGGTAACAAAACCTCTAGCTTTGACATCATTCTTTTATTTGTCTTCTTCCTTCTGCATGGGCGGGTAGTTTCATCATGTGTAGACATCTTTTGTAACTGTGTATCCATTATCATCAGATGTTTGAGATACTATGACCTAACTGAATCACCATTTTCTATCACTACCCAGAGTGCAATTAGTCTTGGATCGGACAAGTACTGTAATCCTTATAGACACACATCTCATTATTCCCCCAATTTGAGTTATGGGGACGCTTTGAATTAGGACCAATATTTGTAGATTCAAAGCTCCATGTCTTCAGATAATAGTTTTCAAAGCATAGCTCTGATACAATTGTTGATCCCAAACCTAGATTGATTCCTTAGGTTGTCTAAGGTTAAATTACCTTGGATAAATCCAAAATAACTTGTTGTAGAAACTTTGTATGTATATTAAAGTGTATGTGGAATCTACACCTTAATACTCTAGAAGTATTATCAATGAAACAGTAAGTATGAATGAATGAACACAAGATATAACAAAACACTTCAATATTATTAAAGATAATAATTTAGAGTACTCTATCTTAGTACTAAGGTTTACCAACCTTGTCGCTTTTCTTAATCGACTTTGACAACTATGAAAACTGATAATGATACGTTTGCGTGTTTTTGTGTGCTCTCACTAATGACCTCGAGCCTCCTTTTACTAGGATAAGGTGTCCTAGTCGGCTTACAATATATTCCTAAGATATCTTAATCTTTTCTAAACATAAACGTAATCTTCTAAATAATTACATTATGTAAATCTTGTACATAAATATCTCAACACTTATCTTTATACGCATTCTTGTTCTCCAAACAATCTTTATCTCTTTAATTCGTCTTTATCCTCTTGATAGTAGAAAGTCTTCAAACAATTGTAATCTTTCCACCAGCAGCACTAATAAATATAAGCAGTAGTAACATTAGTACTAGCAGTACTAATATACACTAACAGTAGTAACTTGTACTAGGAGTCTTAACTTTTACTACTAGCAGCACTAACTACTTAGCTTATATTTTAGTCTTCAACACTGAGCAGTCTTAACTTCAACTAACAGCAGTAACTTTATGCCATCGGTACTAAATTATACCAACAGTAGTAACTAGCAGTGATAATATTATACTACCACTACTAACCACTTAGCATAACTTCCATTATGTACCTGAGCAGCAGTAACTTCTAAGAATCCATGAAGTCTTTTAAGTCCCAACAAAGGATCCTCTACAACTAAATCATCTTCATCTTCAGAGGTAACAAGTGTCAATCTCCTTCTTTTAGACTTGGACTTCTAAAACTTTAACTCGTCCTCAAGAGACTTTACCCTGTTGATTCACTTCTTAAAAGCAGTAGCATACAACTTCTTTGTCTTCTTGAGATCAGATTCCAATCCTTCTACCTTCTGTGATAAGGCTGTAACAATATCCGTCAATTTCTCTTATTGTAGTCTGCCCTCATCACTTCTAGGTGTGTGACCTCCTAGGAGAGGTGAATCATGGGGTGTTGGTGGTACATTATCCGTCAATTCATGTTGTTCAAATATTTCCTCATCACTTCCTGTTGTGTTAACTCCTAGGAGAGGTGAATCATAGGAATGTTTAGATGCCCTCTCAGACCTAGTCTGAGCAATGACACCCCTCATGGCTTCTTGGCACTTGGGTCTATCACCTGAACCAATTTCTTGAGAAAAAGGATTATTAGAAATTGTCATGGATTGGGTCTTAGTTATGTTACCACTAGCCTGTGCTGCATCTAAGCTAGCAGTAGTAGTGGTATCCCTCATCACTCTGTCATCCCACTCCGTAAAGACAGCCTCATCTGCTACATTTGGTATAGGCACACTAGTCTGAGGTAACTGAGTGTCCTCTTGTAAGGCTTGCCTAGGTGTTTGAGTATTTTGGGGTGATGATGATTTAATAACAGGGATTTGTTCTTCAATAATGGGTTGAGTAGTAGAAGGTGTTGGTTAGGGTTTAGTGGGTTGTCCTGAACCTTCACCCTCTACTACTAGTGGTGCCAACATTGATGCAAACAATGGAGTAATTATTCTTGAAAAATCTTTTCCTTTTTTTTCATGTTAGTGAAAACCTTTTTAGTATGTACAGGTGTTTTATAAATATCATTAAAAGGTTCTACAAGAGAAATCTGATTATTCAAAAAGAGTTGTAAAAACCTTGGATACATTAAAATTTTATTTGTATTGGTATCCAAGTTCCTCAACATACCATCTAAAATTAGTTTAAAAAAGTTAGACTTTTGACCATTAGCTAAACAAATGACTGCAGATGCTATATTAGTGGAAAATTCATTATAAGAAGTAGATTTTGAACTTAAGCTGTGTAAAATGATATGTATGAGGTACTTCCATTGAGGGGAGAAGAGAGCTTTTTAAAAAGTAAGTTTGTCATAATCACTTTCATACCCCATCAATACAAGGTTTTCAAAAATAGTTTCATTTGTTAGACAAGTACTACCATCTTCATCATTAAAGTGAAGATCACTCCTCAATGATGATTCTGATATTACTATTGTCTTGCCATCAACTGTGGCATGAATTTGCTTCACATCATTAACTGTTTAAGAATGTACAGTATTCCAAAACTATTCAATATAGGAAGCATAGATAGTAGGACTTACAGTTAAGGCATAGTGTATAGGGCTAGTAGTAAGAAAGTCCACTATCTCATGAAAATCTGCATTCCCATCTATTCTTTCTAAGAAGGCAACCATATTGTGTTGATCAACAAGCTTCAAATCCGCCATAGATGATTATATGATCATTAATTTATGGAGTCGATGATAATTTGAAGTCAGTTTGTGAATTTTGAGAGCGTTTTAGAGTTCGAGAGTATTAGAATGATCTTGATGTAGTCGAATACGCTTGTATAGGTAAAAAAAGGAAACCTATAATAGTAGGAAACTATTTATTGACCAAGAATTTCGCTCAGCAGCTGTAACTCCAACGGTAACCCAGCAGTACTAACTTTGGCTCAGCAGTACTAACTTTTGCCTAGCAGTACTAACTTTCGCCCAGCAGCACTAAATCCTGCCTAGCAGCATTAACCTTACAACTACCAGTTTTAACTCTAAATTCATCACTAATACCATCTTCAAGCCACACCAATCATAAATCTAACAAACACATCTTCAGAGATTAAGTATTCTAATACTAGCAATCAGAAAGTTAAACCTGCTAACATCAAAGCCTTTGTGAGTAGATCATCAACATTGTGATCTGTATGTATCTTAATTACTTGAATGAGCCTCTTCTCATAATAATCTCTGTTGAAATGGTGCCTTATTGCAATGTTCTTGGTTTTAGAGTAAAACACTAGATTCTTCACAATATAAATGGTGCTTTCATTATTAATGTGCATCTTGGTGTTCATGAAATTAAACCCATAATCAAGCATTTGATTTTGGATCCACAACACCTGTCCATAACAGTTAGCAGCAACAACATACTCTGCTTTAGTAGTGGAGTTGGCGACTATAGTTTGCTTTTTACATTGCCATGAAATCAACCTTTTTCCAAGAAATAGACAACCTCCTGTTGTGGATTTCCTATCAAGGCTAGCTCCAGCATAATCACTGTTAGAAAATGCTTCCTAGTCAAATGGTGAATCTCTAGGATACCAAAGGCCCAATTTAGGCTGACCTTTCAAGTATCAAAAGATCCTCTTCATTGCATGAAGATGTGAGACTTTAGGAGTAACTTAGAACCTTGCACAAGCACAAACAACAAACATTATGCCAGGCCTAGAAGATGTCAAGTACATCAATGATCCAATCATTGATCTGTATAAATGAACATCCACATCCTCAGCTTCTTCATCCTTGAGCAACGCCTTGTTAGTCTCTATTGGAGTGCTTACTGTCTTCACTGTGACAAAATCAAACTTCTTCAATATATCAGCCACATACTTGTCTTGCCTGATGAAGATTCCATCATCTTTCTACTTTACCTGCAACCCTAAGAAGAAAGTGAGCTCCCCTATAGAACTCATCTGTAATCTCTTGTGCATCATCGGCTCAAACTCAACACATAAAGACTTCTTTGTGGATCTAAAGATGATGTCATCAACATACACCTGCACTAACAGGATATCACCTTTGTCCTTCTTGATGAATAGAGTCTTATCTATAGTGTCTCTCCTAAATCCATTTTCTAATAAGTAGGTAGACAAGGTCTCATACCAGGCTCTAGGAGCTTGATGTAGACCATATAAAGCTTTTTCTACCTTATAAACTTTGTCAGGGAACTGTGGATCTTCAAAACCAGGAGGTTGGCACACATACACCTCCTCTTTAATAGTACCATATAAAAAGGCACTCTTCACATCCATCTGGTACACAATAAACCCCATAAATGATGCATAGGCAAAAAATAACCTGATTGCTTCTATCCTAGCAACAGGAGCAAAAACCTCATCATAATCAATTCCTTCTTCTTGGGTGTAACCTTGTGCCACCAGTCTTGCCTTGTTTCTAACTACAATTCCTCTCTCATATTTCTTGTTTCTAAAGACCCATTTGGTTCCAATGGCCCTTTTGCCATTAGGTAGATCAACCAATGTCCAAACCTTCTGTAATTTAAACTGTAGCAACTCCTCTTGCATTGCTTCTATCTAGCTTGGATCATCCAAAGCTTGAATCACCTTCTTGGGTTCTTTTTTAGAGAGAAAACAGGCATATATATGCAGTTTTATTAATCTTTGTGTATTTGTTCTCTCTGTTATTAATGTAATATTGACTATTAGCTTTGTTCTTCAGAATAATCTTAGTCATACTCCTTGGTTTGAGTACGCTGATTTTTGTATCCAATGATATGGTCTTTAGGATGATCCTTGTGAATTCTGGTTGCGGGAATAGGACTGACATTCAAGGTTGTTTCCAAGTTGTTAAGGTTAGCCTCTGTACCCTTATCTTCATCATCATATGCAAACTTAAAGCTACCTGTATTTAGAAGATCGCAGTATCCTTCCAAATAATGGGCATAAGAAGGATCAGTTGGAAGATCATCAGCATTATCAAAACTTTGCCCAGCAGCACTAACAGATGGACTAATAGTAGAAACTCTGTTAGTGCTGGTAGCATAACCTTCCTTCTGTTGAACAAGAAAATTATCCAATTCAGCTTTAAAATCTTGCACATTCTGGTCACCTTTTTATTTGAAGCTCATCCTTTCCTTCTCTTTACCTTTCTTTCACCTCATTTGTGGTTTTTTAGTAGTCTTTTACCAGCATCATCTGCAACTGCTCCTTTGAGCTCTGTGGACTATCTTAAAGTAATGATAGCAGTATTTATTGTTGAGTAGGGTACTGCATCACATTATCCTTGTACCTGCATTTCCTATTAGTTGATTCCCTGCTTTAACTGGCTATAATTCATTGAGTTTGTTAGTAAAAATCAATAGCAAAGAGCCATCTAGTCCAACTCCTTGCAACTTTGGGTTTGTTATCAAGAAAATTTATGTGTTGGTCTTCCTATAACTTTCCTAGTTCTAGTGTTAAATACCCTAAAAGCCTTGCTATTTATAGAGTATCCAACCAAAGAACCCCATCCAGCCTTCCCATCAAATTTGCCTAGGGGATCTAAGGTATTAAGAATGGTCACAGGACACGAGGTGGTTACAAGTTTCAATAGGGTTTTGAAGTTATGTTGATATAATGATGCTTATGATCGTCCTCTCTACCTGCTTGGGTATGCAATACAATCAGTAAGTGTTATTTTTTTTGGGTTTCGATTTGTTATTTTGATGCAAGATTTGCATTATTTAACCGAGATAAAGGAAATCCTAATCCAAGGGTTTTTGGCTATATGATTTTCTTGTTATTGATCTCGTTGAATTTTGTACTCTCAAGAATTTGTTCTCTTTGTGGTTAAAAGAAAAGATTGAGAAGTTACGAGTAGAAGCATAAAATAACAAAGACTTTGATTTTTGTGGCGATAAAACCCTAATATGGTTCTTATTTATAATATTACTAGTTCTGGTGAGTTACCCACATGGGTGATGATGAACCCTAGTAGTATGTTTTCTCGTGTCGAATCTACATGTCCTACTACGGCTATTGATTGTTTTGATGAGCTCACAAGGAAGATATGGCGGTATGAAATACAAGGAACATGGTTCGATTTAGGTTTTATGTATATTAATAATGTTCGCCCATGTTTTGTGTTGTTCAAAAATTGTTAATGCTACCTGCTTTGATCGATCATGGTTAATACTGTTCGAGTAGGTTAGTATTGTTCGCACAAGGAAGCAGTTTCAACTGCTAGTATTGTCCGAGAAACAATTAATACTGCCAGGTTCGTCCGATACATAATTAGTACTGTCAGACTTATCTGAGAAAGAATTTTAGTACTGCCAGTGTTATCCAATAAAAATGTTTGTACTGGTAGCTTTGACCAATATCAGACAGTACTTGGTTTTTGGATGGTTTTGGATCTCGGATGGAACTGTTATTCACAACAGTTTATTCTTATTGATTTATGGCTTGAATTTTTGGAGATTATTTGAAGATGTGATTACGAAGATAGTTGATTATCACTTATTTGATGTTGTAGTTGAGTTTCACAGATGCGTAGCCTTGAACATTGAATTTAAATATATACTTGTCGTGCTTTAACTGTGTTTGACGAAAGACTTGACAAATCTAGCAAAGGTGTGTGATTTTTTTTTCTCATGGTGCTCAATGCTCACATTTGCTATCACTTTAAGGAGTTATGTTGTAGTGCTCAGTGTCTCATATAGATGAGGATTTTGTCAAGAGATTGCGATCTACTTATATACTTTGGTCTTGGTATGAGTTCGACGTCACGTGGATAGTGCAAGACATAAGACACAAGTTTGGGAGATTCTACTTCTTCATCAAATTCGTTATATTCGATTTTCTTCATCATGATCACTACATAGAGCCTACAGAGTTCGAGATTCAAGAGATGGTAAACATATGGGTTTTAGGGGAAGCTTATTGATTAAATGCTACCCAACAACATGCACCATCTTGAGGGAAGTGTTTTTACAAGTGCTTATCTACTAAGACCCCTAATGGAATGATTACAAAAAGGGAAGAAGATTATAGAGAATATTCAGCTTATCCATAATATGGTGGCATGATACAAAAGAAGATACTGATTAAGGGGAATCTTGGAAGTTTTGTTTCATTCAGGGAGATGATCACATCTGAACTTCAGGGGAAGCTTTGGATTTATGATGAAGTTCGTAAATGACTTTGTTTATTTTGTCATCATCAAATAGGGGAAGATTGTTGGCTTCTAATTTCATGAACAAAGTACATAAAAGAAATTGAAACAAAAGGACAAATCTCATTAAAGAATTCTTCAAAGCTGGTTGAGAATTATGAAGAATTGTGGTCAAGAGATGTTAAATATAATGATTAGAAACATATTAAATGATTTAATATGTGTGATTTAAATAGTTTCATTCCTATTGAGTACTTCCCTTTGTAAGCCTTAATATCCCTCTATATAAAGGGTATTAGGTGTGTAGGTTTAAGACATCAAAAAAGTGTGTGTACACAAAGTGTTAAAGATGTAGACGTCTAGTAGAGTTGGTGTAGCCCCAAGGATCTTTGATCCCTGTTAGATTGTAACCGTTCTAGAATTGATCATCTAGAATTGGGGCTTGGTGAAAACGTATGAATGGTAAACCTTGTTGAATATCTTTGTTCTTATTCCGCTTTGTTTTTATAACTTATGAACATTGATATTATCCTAGATAAAGGTCTAAACCAACCTGAGCATAAACGATCTTTAGATTTCAACAGATGCAGGTAAGTAAATAGATTTCAACTCACTTAAGTACTTATAGACAGAATATCTAACCCACTAAAAGATAAATCAGTGTCTGAGGGCTTAGTAGTTCCCAGTTAGGGAAGGGGAACTGCATGAAACCCTTCACCGGTTTGATCTAACAATATTAAAGAACTTAATCTACATCACTATTCTCTACTATTAAACACACTA
The DNA here is from genome assembly GCA_026074375.1 of Tanacetum coccineum. Taxonomy (NCBI): domain Eukaryota; kingdom Viridiplantae; phylum Streptophyta; class Magnoliopsida; order Asterales; family Asteraceae; genus Tanacetum; species Tanacetum coccineum. The sequence continues at coordinate 58,757 of BQNB010009500.1, read as the reverse complement.
TGAACCCACTTCACCTCATTTCAGATTAGACTATCATAACCACGACCATTTTGTCTTTAGCACTTATTTGTGACTATTATCAATTTAGTTCGAGATTCTTTGATGTATACTTTAAATTTTTCAAGTTTACGTTATCAAATCATCTTCTCTTTAAAAGCTTCTTCTAACTATATTTAAGGAATTTGATAGAAATATCTATCACATGGACATCAATATTTAAAAAATGCAATGTCTTCTTCATAAACATCTTCATTTTATTTCATGAAATAACTACCTAAGCTCTAATGATTCTATTCCTATTCAGATAACCTATAATTTCCTAGATTAGAATTATAAGAACTTCACCTGTAATCATACTATTTTTTGAAGATTTTTATACGATTTTAACAATCTTTAGAGCAAGTATGTACCTTCAGAGTAGTTGAACTTGATAAACTAAGAGATGTATAGGCCATCTAGAGCAAAGTTTGTGGGCTTAACTTAATTAGAATTTAATTTTGATTTTTAATTTAATTTAGCATTTATTTTCTTAATTTTTAGTATTTAGGTTTCCCGATACCTGATTCTGTTCCCCGTATTTTAGTATAGATTTAATTTTAGGATTTCTCCATAACTAATTTTGTTTCCCGTAGTTTTTAAGATCCCCATTTCCTATATCTGTTTCCCGTAGATTAAATTAGGTTTTATTTAATTAATTTTAGTTGTAACTATATCAGTGTTTCCATCATATCTAAATATTCTCCATCATTCAATTTCTCATCAAACCAGGATTACCTTCAATTGCAGCCTCGTTGGGACATACGACCCGGGAATATCTCTTCCGGAATCTTTTTATCATTGATTCTATCTTGTGTATTTTATCCTTTTGTGGAATTTGACCTTTTGCCTTGGTCAAGGGCATTCGGTTAGGATCTGTATTAGGGTTGCTATATAAGTATATACTTAAAGACGAACCAGTGCTGCTGGAATTATCAGAGGAAATAAAGACCACATTCTGAGAATTTGAGCTTGAACTTGTTTGACCTTTGATCTCAGATTCATACACCTTCAGATTATTATACAAATCATCCATGCTCAATGTGTCTAGATAAGATTTGTTTCTCATGATTAAAGCAATATTGTTCCAAGTTAATGGTAGACCTCTTAACAACTTCAGATTTACATCCTTCTAAGAGATAAATTCACCATGGATTTCAAGTTGACTGATGAGTTTTTGAAACCTATCATAGGTTTTATCCAGTCCTTCTTGACTTGATGCAGCAAAGTTTTCATAATTCTACTTGAGAATGGTCTTCTGCATCTTCTTTGATTCCTTGTTGCCTCCAAACCTATTCTTGATAGCTTCCCATAGGGACTTTGCATCCTTGTAGGCATGAAATTTCAGTAGGTGCTCATCAGGAATGGCTAGCATAAGAGTGCTTTTTTGCTTTTATTTTATTTTTCTTTGCTAGCTTTTGTTCAGCAGTTTTAGGAGGAATAGGACCTTCAGCACCAACACTAGCTGATGCAATTAGTGAAACAAATCACCATTTACTATAACCTCCCAGAAGGCATGATCAGTGAAGATGAGGTATTGTTCCATCCTCATGCTCCATAGATGATACTCCCCAGTTTTGAGTACTGGAAGCTTTGGTGCAGACACCATTTGGGTAGTTTCTGATTGTGACTCCATCTTTACTTTTACTAACATATCTTGAGTAAAGTTAGAGTTCTTCTTATTCAAAGTTTCTCAACAAGCTCTGATACCACTTGTTGATCCCTTTTGAATAGATCTTACTTAGCTTGTTAAAGCTTAGTTGTATTGGATAGATCCAAGACAACTATAATAGAAACTAAGATTGTGAATACTACAAACTATGCAGAAACTAGTTTGTAATACTAAGAAGAACAATGAAACAGTAAAACAAGATCTTGTTAAACTTTCAATATATTAAACACAATCAAAGTTACAAAATAACCTTGAAACTATAAATACTAACTATGAGAAATGACTTCTAGATCTATATATCTAACTATGCCTTAGGGTTTCTTTTATACACCAAGAAACCCTAATGGGCTTACAAAACGCATCTACTGATAATGCATATCTAAAATTCCTAAGATATCTCATGCATATCACATTAGCAGTACTAACTATTATAACTAACAGCACTAACTACATAACTAACAGTACTAATAAACTGATAGTACTAACACTTTGTACTGGAATCACTAACTATTATACTAACAGTACTAATGACTTAGACTATTTTCTTTATTCTTCAGCAGCAGTATAAACTTGAACCAACATCATTAAGTTGTAGAAGCCTCTAATTCCTAACAAGTATTTACTACTTCAACCCAAAAATTAATAGGTAGCTTAGAATCAGCTAGCATTGTCCTAGTAGCCTCAATTAGTGTTCTATTTTTCCTCTCAGTTACTCCATTTTGTTAAGGAGTTCTAGCTACACTAAATTCTCTCTTAATACCTTTTCTCTCACAAAACTGATTCATTTCCTTATTCATGAACTCAGTTCCATTGTCATACCTAATTACCTTAACCCTTTGATCTATTAGATTTTCTACTCTAGTTATAAAGGAATTAAGTATGCCACTAGTCTTATCTTTAGTAGCTAGAAAGAAAACCCAACTAAACCTACTGTAATCATTTGTGACAACTAGGCAATACATCTTTTTCATTAAGCTTTTTACAAATGTTGGACCAAACAAATCCATGTGAAACATATGTAAAGGTTGGCTGATTGAACTTACTGTTTTGGACTTACAAGAGGCTCTATGTTGATTTCCCTTTTGTCAAGCAATACAGGTTTGATGTATTTTAAAATGTTTTTGTGAAGTCCCAATGAATAGATCTTCTAGCCTGTTAAAGCTTAGTTAACTTGGATAAATCCAAACTAACTATATGAGAAACTATGATTGTGAATACTACAAGTTATGCGGAATCTAACTTGTAATACAAAGAAGAACAAAGAATACTAAAAACTTTAGATATATTGATTGCAAATATTCTGCCTAGGTTACAGAATAACTAACTATGAATTGATGATTCTAACTATGCCGTAAGGTTCTTTTTATACACCAAGGAAACCCTAATGGGCTTACAAAACACGTACAATAATAATGCATATCTATTCCTAATATATCTCATGCATATCACTTTAGCAGTACTAACTATATAATACTAACAATACTAACTATACTAGCAGTACTAACAATGTACTGACAGTACTAATTAATATAACTATCAGTACTAACTACTTAGTCTATTTCTTCTGTTTTTTTTTTTTAGTCTTTTGCAGAGTATCAAATCTTTGTGTACCAGCAGAGTAGTTAAATGTACTGGCAGTTTAGTAAACCTTCCAAAATTCCTAACAATCCTCCTTAAACAGGATATTTACTTGTGTAAAACCATCAAGTTTACTTTGTTTAAGGCGATCTTAGGCATTTGGGATGTATCAAAATTTTTTTACTCTTCAAGCATTGATTGGGATGAAACTCTGTTTAAGCTCAAATGCCATAGTACTTTCTTCTTCAGCTTCTAACTGCAAGTTCAGCATCTTCTCCAATAATTCCTTGATCAGTGGGTACTTTTTCTCTACTAGCATATTAATATCCATAGGTGTACCATCAATAAACAGAGTGTGAACTCCACAACTTTCATACAACTTCCATTTTTGCAATTTCCAATCCAGTTGATTCATCTATAGTTCATCTTTTTCATCTGGGTCAAATAGCATCCTTAGATCTCTCCAAAGCAACAAATCATGTCCTTCAAGAGGATGATCTTGAAACCTTTCCTGAACTAACCTGTATAGATCATTCAAATCTTGCCTGTCAAGTCTTATTAAGAAGGCTTGCATGTCTCTATGATAGCTTGAACTTCCATCAGCTCTGGTTAATTTGTAAACAAACATGTCTTTTGCATCTACATTTCTCAGCAACTTATATTCCAGAATCATAATAGGAAATCTTTTGGATAGTGGTTCATAGTTCACTTCATTGTCATTACCATAAATTATCTTTAAGCTTAACATGAGTTTTTCCTTCTCCTTCTCATACTCTGCTGCTTCTTCTTCTGTAACATTCTTTACAGATTTCATTACTTTTGGTTTCTTGGGCGACTTCCGTGTTGCATATGAATCCTGCAATTCTTTTCAATCTTTTACTTTTCTTTCCTTCACTCTCAGGCTCCATTGACTTCTTTTCTTCTTTTTCAGAATCTATAGGGACAAAATCATGTATGAACTTTTGTTCCCTTTCATACAGTCCTTGGATTTCTTCGTAAGTCTTTCCTTTCAACTGACTGTGTTTGTAACCACCCATATTCTTCAGATAAGTCATCATCAGATTCCTCAATTGTGTTTTGGTAGGTGGTCTACTTCTGATCTCTGCAGCCCTTTGAGCAACTCTAAACTTCCTTTGTGCTGCTATTGTTTCTGCCAAAAACTTTTGTCACACCCCGTCAATGGCGGAAACACGGGATGCGACGATACCATTCATCGCACAAGATACAAGATCATACACTTTATAATTTAAATTCATAAACTGAAGTTTATAGAACTTTACAAGTTAAAAAAAAACTTATCATATTTCAAAACCACGCTCATCTCTACCCAGTCCCCTTGGGTTACATCTTTTCTCTTCCAATACCAATCACATACCATTGATTTGACACACCTAAAAATGATACTCGAAAACGTCAACAATAATATTGGTGAGCTCGTAGATTTGACCTTAAACCCAAAAACCGTGCCAATATTTCAACAGTGGACAATAGTGCTATATGACAGTGGATATATGCTAACAATCCAAGACATAGCATCCCCGCTAGTCATATCTCAACATCCAATAATAAAACTCCAATCATAATCCACCCAAGACCATCATGAGATCAAATGCATTAGAAGTAGTTGTTCCATGGCACACTTCTTGTGTTCTCCTTATTTGTTTTCTTGGTTCTTTGGAGCCCTGCACTCCCTTGCAAAGTGTCCCTTTTTGTGGCAGTTGTAACACTCCACCTTGGACTTATCAAACCCAATGGTTTCAGTACCATTTACAAAAAACTTCCTTCCAATGTTCTTTAAGAATCACCTTGCCCCTCTTGTTAGCTAAGCCATCTGCACTTAAATCTTATTCTTCTTATAACCATTAGGATGAATTTGTTGCAAGTCCTCATTGTCAAGTTGTGGACTATTTGGTTGACTTGCAAAGAAAGCATAGATGAAAGCATCACTCAAGTTTTCAATTGTTGTTGAGTTAACAGCAGTAGCTTGAGTGCTAGCAGTTGTAGCACCATGAGCAGTATTAACTGCTCCATTTGTACTATTGGTGTTGTTTGAGGACACAAAGGCTATGTTTTGTGTGTTTGAGGTTTAGTTTGATGTCCCTTTTGACTCTGGTTCATAGATCTTCAGGTTGTTGTAAAGATCATCCAAGCTTAATGTATCTATCTCAGGCTTGTTCCTCCATACAATGGTATGTGTGTTCCATTCTGGTGACAGACTTCTTAAGAACTTCTGATTCACATCTTCTTGTGAGATACTTTCACATAGAATATCAACTGACTGTTAAGCTTTAAAGCATATCAATAGGTTTGTTTGATTAACACCTCTAAGCTAGATGCAGTAAAATTTTCATACTACTGCTTTAGAAGATTCCTCTAAGTCTTTTTAGTAGCAGCATTCCCTCCAAGCTCTTCTTATTTGCTTGCAGCATTTGACCTTGGCCATATTTGATGGAGTTTTTAACTTCAATGATTGGTTCATTATGGATTTTCCGATCATAAGTGCTTCTTGCTTCAACTCTAACTCCTTTGATGGCTTTTTAGTAGTTAACAGGAGCAATTATTGTCTTAATACCTTCAACAAGTTTTGTGTTAATGGAGTTTGCATTACCCATTCATCTTATGACTTCCAATAGTGAATAATTAACATATGGATGTACTATTCCATCCTTTCCTCCAAAGCTCATATTCACCTGGTAGAGATATCACTTTTGATGCAGCCACCATATGTACTGAGTCTTGATCCATGTCTTCTTAGCAAAGTTTCTCAAAGCAACAAGCTCTGATACCACTTGTTGATCCCACTTGAATGGATCTTGAATTCCTTAGCTTGTGTAAGGTTTAGTTATTTCAAGATAAAACCTACATACTTTTGTTAGAAACTTTGTTTGATAATACTAAGATTATGTGGATTGATCTTAATATAAGAAGGATTCTTCAATGAAATAGTAATTATAATGAACACACAGATTAACAAACAAAAGCTTCAATATATTAATACGAATACTTACATAAGTATTAGGGTTACAAAACCTTGAAGCGTAATGAACAACTCTATGAATGACTCGTTTTTGATATTAGGATCTATGCCCTAGGTCCTCCTTTTATACACAAAGGGAGTCCTAGTTAGATTTTTAAAAAAACATATTTCCTAAAAACATAGAATATTCTCTAAGATCTATTCTATACAATAACAATCCTTTCAACTAATAATCTTGTTTCTTTAAGCAAAATTTTATCTTCTTTGAGCTGTCTTTAATCCATTTTAGCAGTGTGTATTCTCTCTCAGCAGTTGTAACTTTATACCAGTTCAGTTTAGTATTCAACTCCTGACACTATGCATAGTAGTAACTTATACACTAAATAAAGATTTAACCAGGTAACATTAGTAAAAATTTTAGCTGTATAATAAAGATTTAACAATCTTCTAGTCAAAAATAACAAACAAATTAAATCTTTAGTAAAATTTAACAGTAAGGATTGTTAAGAATCATTTAATCTCCTAGGATCAAAAATAACAAAGTATTGATACGCAGCGGAATTTAAATAAAGAACAATGTTATTTTCACAAGGTTTACATTCATACAAGCCTCAATTCTATTTGATCAATATAGAACGGTTACCTTACTGTAACAGGATCAAATAAACCTTTGATCTTTTTTAAGGGAGTAAACCACATAGACGTCTAACCCACCACCTCATCATCACCAATAGATACATACACACATTTTGGGTGTACACACAATCACACACATAAACTATGTCTAGGGATCTCTTTATATATAGAGTCCATAAGACTTGCAAAGGAATCTTAATTGTATTAGGAAACTAAATCTTTTCCTAATCTTTAATCTTTATCTTTTAAGGAAGATCTTTTAGAATCCTCCATCTTTTGTAGAATTCTATATTGTCGAATTAGCACCTTCTTGTTTCATTCTTTTATCATTCTTTTTGTATCATCAAATCAATAATTCCCAACAATCTTCCCCTATTTGATGATGACAAAACAAACACTGATTCCAAGATGATTCATTGTAGCTTAATCTTCAGCCATTCATCATCTTCAAATCTGATCTTTCATGAATGAAACAATCTTCAATCTTCCCCTTAACTTAAGATTTCCTTTGAACATGCCACTACACTTAATAAGTTGCAAATAATATATCTTTGTAACATCTTCCCCCTTTTTGTCATTATCCATTAGGGGACTGTGAACATATGCAACTTTGATCTTTATAACTACAAACCATATATTAAACTTCTAATCCAAGCTTTCTAATGTCTCAAATTACCCCTCCCTTGACGCACATAAGAATATTGAATTCCAAGTTAGTAGAAACTTAAACTAGCAGTAGTAATAATGACTTAGCAGTAGTAATAAGGTTTAACTTGTTTTGCACAAGTGAAACCCTTCCCCTCAAGTGGTGCATTTAACATATCCAATGGTTAAACACTTTATCATATTCTTCCCCTAAAACCAATATGTTACCATCGCTTGACCATAGGTAAGAGAAATCACCATAAGAAATTGTTGAATAACTAACCCCAAAACAGTGTAACGAATGCCATTGTAGTACATCCATGAAGAGTTTAGCACTAAAAATAACTACAGTTATAATCATACCAAGCGTAGTACAATGAAGAAGCATACTAATGGTTGAGCAGTAGTAAAAATACACTAGCAGTATTAACTACTAACTAGCAAGTATAACTTTTGTCGAGCAGCACTAATGAAGTAGAAGCAGTATTAAAAACATAGAAGCAGTATTAACCAAGTAAGAGCAGCATTAACCATGCATAAGCAGTACTAACTTCTATGAAGCAGCATTAACTTTGTTCGAGCAGTATTAACTGTTGTGTTAGAGCCAAGTAGTTAGTAACCATGTATGAAGCAATAGTAACTTCCAATCAGTATTAACATGATAACCACTTCAATAAACTTTCCACAAGAACCTAAACTCGAACTCTTAGCTTCCACTTTCATATCACCTTTACTGTGATTACACTTCGTATTCATCATCAACTTTTAAGGTTTTTAGAAATTAGGGTTTCCAAAAAAATGATTTAAGAATTAAAACCTAATTTTACAAATTTTTATCCTCTTCATTCTTAATTACCGTTCTTTAATACGAAAAGTGTTCAAAGAAAAACTTCCAATAACAATAACAAGAACACTATTAAAAACAATGATGAAAGAGAAGTAAAACCATACCAACTTCAACTTTTTTGTAGCAGATTTCAAAAATTTATATCTTTCAATTAAAAGCTCAGATTAAAGATCCCTCCATTGAGAATATTCCTTTATGAGTAAAGAACCTTCAATAAGAATTTCGTTAAGATCCAACGGTTAACGAATGAGATATCCCCTTTTTACTATAGCTGTGCAGAATAAGATAAGTGATGAATATAGAAACCAAATTCGATTTTTTAGGTTTCTTTGAATACAATATCTTCTTGTCATCAATTGTAAAAAGACTTGTAGATCCTAGATCATGAGCCACTTGGATCTGATACCAATTGTTAAGAATCGTTTAAGCTCCTAGGATAAAAAATAACAAAGTATTGATACGCAGTGGAATTTAAATAAAGAACAGTGTTATTTTCACAAGGTTTACATTCATACAAGCCCCAATTCTATTTGATCAATATAGATTCGGTTTACTTACGTGTTAACAGGATCAAATAAACCTTTGATCTTAGAGCTAAACCACACTAGACGTCTACATCACACCAATAGGATACACACACACGTTTTGGGTGTACACACAATCACACACATAAACTATGTCTAGGGATCTTTTATATGTAGAGGTCCATCAGATCTTACAAATGGATTTTAATTTTATTAGGAAACTAAATCTTTTCCTAATCTTTAATTTTTATCTTTTAAGGAAGATCTTTTAGAATCCTCCATCTTTTGTAGAATTCCATATTGTCGAATTAGCACCTTCTTGTTTCATTCTTTTATCATTCTTTTTGTATCATTGTTTTTGTATCATCAAATCAATAATTCCTAACAATAAGCCATAAGCCCATCCATAGCCGGCCATTGTAAGTATATAAACACCTCTCCATGCCTTGAAGCGGTGGTTGGTTGTTTATTTTTCACACACATTAATGCATTTTCTTTTTATATTTACTTTCTCTCTCTAAAGTGTTTATCTAACCACTCTCTCTCTCAAATCACCTCTCTTTCCCTCTTAATGTATGTTATTTGATTAGTCTTTAACTACTATTATTATTTCTCTTATTTAATACATTATGTTTTTAATATTTATTATGTCTAGGAATGGCAAAATGACAATACATTTTGACTTGGATGACTCTTCTTTTTATCATCCTATTTCAAGCTTTATGATTAGCAAAATTTTTATGATATATGACATGCGATAAATCCACGACTACTTGTAAATGATTTGTATGCTAGTTTAGAACCAACATATTTATTGCTTGGATAATTAGTTGTTTTCTTGGCATTTGGTAGATGCCGAAATCATTGGACTTAAGAAAAGGAAAAACTGGAAATTTTCATTTTTCCAGAAAATGGCCCCCATATATACCCGGCGGCCCCTAATATATTTGGGACCGCCTGATAATATGGGACCGCCACCAAGGGGGAACAAAAATTTTAAGTTGAGACTCTTTTCTGTATCTTTGGACCCTTCTAGCCTACATCCTAAGCTGGACATTCCCTGTTTACGCTTAAACCATTCTTTTGCATCCATTTTATCACAATGATTTGCCCCTTTTTATTCTAGCTTTTCCCTTTATTTAAATCATACAATTCTCATACTTTACTACCACCTGCACCTTTTTATCCTCCTCTCTTTATCATCAATGTCTTGCTCAAACCACCATTCCAACTTCTCTAGAAAACCAAGAATGTCGGTAAGACAAGTATGGAAACGCAAAACATCCACTCCAAAATCATCACCTTTTTCCCAAAAAGACTCACCTTCACTTACTCCAAGAGTTCTATTTACAAATCTCCTTCACCCCATCATTAATCCCTAACGAGATCAAATGGATTCACGAACTTCACAACATTTCTGCCATCCTTGATTCCACACTAACCCATCAATATGCCTTCCATTCATACACCACTTTCACACCACCGACAAAAACTAATCTTCGCCTTCTCTATGCTCTCAAGTTGGAATTTCACTCATGTTTTGGTCATTGTTGCAGTTTTCTTGACACCCATTCCACTCCTTGAGAAATTAATCATCTTCATTCACTTTCTTCTCAACCGTCCCATACCTCCAACTCGTACACCTCCAAAGCATGTGTCACCATACCCCCTCCTTTTCCCTTTAATTAATCATTCTCATTGATTTAATCTACCTAGATAATCGACCATCTATCTTTGGATTATAGGCATTCTTTATATTTTAAGAATCCACTAGTATAGATCTTATGTCTTATTGAGACTTTATTTCATGATTATCTTAATTTATATTGTTAATGATTCATACAAATATAGTAAATCATTTTGTCTTTCTCGGATTTGCTCTAGTTTTATCTTATGAAGGTTATTACTTGAATCTCGCTATTGTATGAGTTTCTTTAATTGTTTAAATGAAACTCTCTTTCTTGGGTGACTTAATCCAATGGTTGTTTAAAAAGATTTTTGTCGTGCACTGTACCTCTACTTTGTTGTGTAAGCAAACAATTTTTGTAGATCGATCCCTTGGTGGCCCCAAACAAGGAGGGAGCATACAAAAGGGAGAGTCTTGATAGCGTCGAGTTTCTTTTTCCTACTACTACTCGACGGTTCATCTTTTTGGATTTCAAGCAAAGGGGGAGAAATAGAACAAAAATCATTAATAATGTGTAACTATTAATTTTATACAAAACGCGTTTGATTTTTTGTTCATCAAAATAGAGATGAGATTGTTAATACAAAATAATTTCTAATAAATCGTTATTTATATTTTTCGACCTCTCAACGTTTTGATAATAATAAAATGTAAAAACTTTTATGATAAAATTAAAGGTTTACAAATTATTGATCGTAAAATTCCTTTTTCGAAGATTAGTATCACTTAAGGTATGAACAAACAAATTCATTAAGCATGTTAGTGATCAAGAAAAGATTTTGTCTCTTTATCCATACATATTTTTTACAAAGGTATTTAAAAAAATAATTATCAAATATTTTTAATTAAAAAGAAAAGTTTATTAAAAACTTAGAATTTGAATTCTAAATTTCCCCACAAAATGGAGGTTCCATTACCAGATCAACCTTCCCCACAAAAAGACTCAAAAAAAAGAGCGTTAGTTCGACCGGGCGGGCCCCCTTAGGCTGGCGGCCCCCCCATTATATATCTGGGACCGCCTAGTGGACCACCCCCATGTGACCGTTGGATTCCTGCCTATAAATAATGCTTCATTTCCTTGCAGGAAATCAGACTCTTTGCATGAATTTTTCTAGATAAACTTTCTTCTCTATAAAAATCTTCTTTCTCTCTCTAAATCTCTGGTCACTAACATTTTAGATCTTGTTTACGTGATCTAATCTTTTTATCATCTCTTCTTATCTATTCAAGTGCAAGAGAAGACATTCGTATTCGCCAAAGAAAGAATCGAATTGTTATTTAGTGATCTCTCCTCTTTTCTTTCTTAGTATCAAATCTCTATTTGTTATTATCTTGTCTGATTTGTGTGTTTGGAATTGTGTTTGTAAATCTGATGTGTAGATCTAGTGAATGTGTATTGTTATGATGTGGTAGATTGGTTCTAGTAAGATTAGGGACTCGACATTTAGACTTAGGTCAGAAAACAACGTAAGCGACGTGTAACGGTTTTCTCCGCCTAAAGGGAGCTTGTTAACATAGTGAAATCTCGAGTAGGATACTCGAGGAGTGGAGTAGGGTGTAGAGGTGCCTCGTAGGCTGAACCACTAGAAAAATCCTTGGCTTTCTTGGTTTGATGTTCCTTTCTTTATTTTTTTCATATTATTGTCATTGTTATTTAGCTTTAGTTTAGATTGTTGTATTGTTTGTTCATATTGTGAATTGGTTAAACATACGACTCGAAGATAAATATTTTTGAAAGCAAACTTTTAAAACGTAAATCAACTTGTAAACTATTCAACCCCCACCCCCTTTCTAGTTTCCACAGAACTGCCACTTACCATTTGAAATTGAACATCGTGCATACTAGACAAATAAAAACTATAACCCTGATCTCATTGCCGCTGGTGAGAAAAGGATGTTTTAATTACATGAATTAGATGAATTTCGTTATCAAGCATATGAAAACTCTCGTCTATATATGGAAAGAACCAAAGTTTGGCATGACAGAAAATTAAAAATGAGAAAAGAACTCAAACATGGAAACAAAGTGTTGTTATTCCACTCGAAATATAAATTCAAACAGCCTAAGCTTAGATCTCGCTGGCTTGGACCATATATGGTGAAACATCAATATTCATCCGGATATGTTAAACTCTATGGAAAAGATAGAAAAACATTTATTGTTAACGACCATCGACTTTAAGCTCTATCATGTGGAGATGAATATGATGACCGAAGGGAAGAACTCACACCCTTCTATCCTAAAGAATGACTAACCGAAGCACGAGTCTAGCTAATGACTCTGAAAAATTAAGCGCTTCTCAGAAGGCAACATGTGTTTTACCTTATTTCCACTTAAGTGTGGAGGAGACCCCATGTAATACAAAAATATTTTCTTTTTGTTTTTTGTGTGTTTTATTTTTCAGCATGTAATTAGCCTATAAAAAAATAAGATGCTCGCTCAATAATAACTCTCTCGCAGCTATGTTATCTACTGCCCTGGGAAGTTCTCGTTCTCCTTTAATTTTCCCTATTTATATATATATCAGTTCTCACATTGAGGGTAATGTTCAACTTAAGTATGGGGGGAAGCCAAATAGGAAAACTTTAATATATCATCTTCCTCCATGTTTGCCCTATAATCTGGCTACAATTTTAACTAATAATTTATAAAAAATTGATATATAGTTTTCTTCAAAGTAAAAAAAATGATACAACACTTAGTAAGGCAAATCTCACTAGATTGACATTATAATTAGTACAAAAATCAGTCCACTAAATTTTGAGGTATATTATAGCCTTTGTGCTTTCATTTTGCATATTTTATGAGGAGAGCCGGGGTATTTAGTGCTCTAGAACTATGATTGAGATTATCATTTGCCTCGACCGCATATAAGTTGAGGTTAATTTATAGACAATATTGCATGATAACAGGAAAAATAAATCTCCATATTATCCCATTATCTGCAGCACTCGCTTTTATTGCTAAAATTCCCAAAGTATCCCAAGAACAATGTGCTCAAAGGTTAAAGTTATGTGCCTGCCTTAATTATCTGTTATCATTTGGTATTAAAAAAGAAGTTATAAAGTTGTTATAAGTCTTTGGTTTGACATATGATATCATTATACTCCCATAATCTCCACCATCTTAAATTTTTTTTTTCACGTTTTACCTCTATGAGGTATTTTGTCTAGGTTGCTCAGCCGCAAACGGGCAATTGTTTTGTGTCTTGTAACACAGCATATGGTAGCTATCTAGATTATGTCTGTGAAAATTAAGTGAAATCACAAATATAAACCCTATCTGAGTGACTTTTGTGAATAAATACATCCCTTATGTGATGTGCTTTATTATATGTCTATGCCTGAAACGTTATTAACCCAGTTAAACACTTGCTAAAATTAAAATATATTTTTCTCCACGTCACGATCAATGATTCTTGTTCTCGCTTTGATTACTTAAGGACAAGCAATAGCTAAGTGTAGAGGGATTTGATAACGCCTTAATTATACATGTTTTCAACGGCGTTATTGTATATATTTTTATCATTTCTCGTGAACTTTCGATACTTAATAGCATAAAATAGGTGCATGTTCACTTGAAGATAGTCAAAGACCAAAAGTATATAAGATTCAAGTGTTTACGCCTTACAAAAGTCTAGCAAGTTGATGACAAAGAATAAAGACCAATTATAACACCAAGTACGCCGTACTTTCCTACAAGTACGCCGCACTTCAGCCTAGAATTAATGAAGCAGTAAATACCAGAAGTACGCTGCACTTCATTCAAGCATTAATGATTTTGAATCGATATAAAGCAAAGTATGTTGTACGCCGCACTTCACCCCTTTCAGAGCCTATAAATAGAGACAAATTTCTAGCCATTTGGGGAAATCTCTCATACTCAAATACACACACACTTGTACAACTCATCTCCAATATTGCTCTATCCTTTCTTGGTGTTTTAAGCACGCAACCTCGACGAGACGAACATCAAAAAGACGAGTTTTACAAAATTAGTATATTACGGGTTTTTTAAAATAATATTTGATACTTGTAATCAGGTTAACTTGTGATCCATTACCCATCTAAATCTCGTATGTATTTCATTTCCCTAATTATCCTTGTTATTATGAAATCCGTAGCCATGAGAGGCTAAACCTCTTATGACTACTCAGGTATGTTAATATAAAAAAGAAGCATTTGGTATTATTGCGATCTTATTAATCTCACGTTTTTATTGAAATCCTATCATGTTTAATCTTGTCAACTTTGATTATCAACTTTGATTATATACTCATAATGGCATAGGTCGAAAGACCCGTTATGAACTATATAGTTTTAATGATTTGTCTATGATCTTTATCATTTAGATGGAGAAATACGCTTATGTTATTTGATAAACAAAATAGATTCAATATAATAGTAACTCGATTAAGTGAGTGACACACTTGATTAAGTTAACCAAATATAAGTCTTGAGTTAAAACCATTAATTTGTGAAAACATTTTTTAAAGAAAAAACCTTTGTATAAAGTTAAGCTTAAAATCGAAGATCTTAATTATCACCATTGCTACTGAATTATATGAAGCTTTCCGAGTAGTCATATCTCTTTATCATTGAGTTCATCCGTTGTATATTAACTGTTTTACTTGAAAAAGTTATTAGTTGTTTTAAATCCTTTCGATTATACGAACATAATCAAATCTCTGTGGACGACTAGTCTTACCTAAAATACTTATATCTACATTTCGTGGTTATACCTTTACATGTGTTTGGTTTGGAAAATCAGTGAATTAGTACTATATAAATTTAAAAGCTTTTACACAACCATCAACTTTTCTAAGACATCCTTCCTTTTGGACTCTACAAACACAACCAAAGTATAGTTGGAGTGATCATCCACAATCATTAAAGTGTAGAAGTTTCTCCGTAATTTTGAATTGGAGATGGATCAAACAAATCTAAGTGTAACAACTCTAAAACCCTAGTAGTTGACACTTCATTCCTAGTGATATTGTTTGCATTACCTTGACTCCCTAAACCACACGTATCACAAAAGTGTCTTTCAAAACTCAACTTTAGTAGTCTCTTTACTAGCTGTTGGAAGCTAAGTTTTTAAAACTAATCGCATATTGGTGTGACCTAACCTTCTATGCCAAAGTGTTGAGTTATCCACCACAGATGCAAGACAAATTTGTTGTTTAGAGTTATCTCTTAATTTGCAATTATATAATCTATTTCTCCTATGTCCTTTAGCTAGCATTTTATTATTTTTACTAATTGTACAATCTACTTTAGTAAAACTAACTAAGCAATCATCATCACATAATTGACCTACGTTAATCAAGTTAAAAGTAGACACTAAACATGTCAAATTGTAATTATAAGGGTATTGTCATGAGTAATATTACCTCACCAACTACTTCCCTTTAGGTGTTGCTCCAAAAATAGACATCTCCACCAATATACGCATTGTTGAAGTAAACAATATTCTATTCTAGTTATATGCTTTAGTGTAACACTATCCATAATCCAATTCCTCGGTAGTAGATCACATTTAAGACACACCTACAAGCAAATATGAACTCAAGGTCATTGTACCCATTGTTTTGTGGGTCGGTTGTAGTTAGAAAATATGGTGCCCAAGTTAACCATTCTTATGTCTTGAATTAATGCACATAATTTATGTAGGTCGTACCTCAAGAACGCGGACCAAGGATTGTTTTGAAATTTAAGGAGGTTTTGAAAGTTTGGTCCAACGCTCCGAGGTGTTTTTAGCCTTTGATTTGGGTAGGAGTTTTCTCTCCTTTGGAAGGTGTTATGTTGATGATACGAAGACCTTTGGTTTTATAACAAATTTCATCTTTCCAAAGAATGATTATTTTGAAAAGAATGTCTTCGGTTATATGAGTTAGAAGGTCTCATATTTGGTATGAGTAGAAGAGGCCTATGGTCAACTCGAGGTTGAGTGTATCCAAGTCCATTATGTGAGCCCGAGCGATATCCTTGGTTTCTTGTTTCCACTCTTGTAATGGGTACTTAGGAACCTCGAGTTTTTACAAAGTGGGTTTGAGGTACCACGAGTTTTAACAAGATATTTGAAGAATTTCCTTTTTGACTTTCTTTTACAAACACCATTGGTTTGTTTAGACTTGTAGAAGTGGTTTTATCATTCTTAGAAAATCCAAGACCTTCCTTGTCTTAGGACAATTTTTGACGAATTAACGTATCGTTCAAAACAACGCTACTCTTCTAAAACTTTGAAAAGTTTTAGGCTTCGTCTTGAAGTTTGGAAACATTACCTTTTAAAGAGTCAACCTCTTTGGTGAGTAAATCACACTTATGGCAAGGCTCAATCACCTTTTTAGATTTAGCAAGTTTCTTCAGTCAGAAGTTTTGGTTTTTAACTTTCAAGAGATTGTTTTTCTTTTAAAAGTTTTATAAAAGTTTTGGTCAAATCTTTGTTAAACCTTAGGAGTTCCCCATTCTACTTTTTCATATCAACAATATCTAAATCATTTTTATAACTAGATGGTTTAGGTTGTACCTCTTGGGAGTCGATTGCCATGAGACATGTTGCATCCTTTGAGGTTCATCACCGTCTTCACTATCACTCCAAGCTCTTTCGACAAAGGCCTTGTTCTCCTTGGGCTTTGTACACTCACTAGCAAAGTGGCGTTCTACCCCACAATTGTAGAAAAATCCCTTTTGCTTTGAGCTTTCACCGCCTTTGTTTCCTAAAGCAATTTACGCGGGGCCTCTCCAACCTCATTTTGGGCTCATTACCAAATCGATTGTCGATATTTGTACTTGTTTGTGTTTTTAAGGTTTGGTTTATGTTTCATTTTGAGTTAAAATGCAGTAGGATAAGTGATGGTTAAGTTTGCATTTGCCATTGTGGATTTGGTATAAAATCTGTCAAAGTGTTAACTTCAGTTTTAAAAAGCTTAAAGTTAGTTTTTGATCTTCAAATTTAGATAAGTTAAAATTAGTTTTAGGTTCTGATTTTCAAAACATGGGCTCACTGGATAGTGAGCTTAATCTGTTTCAGCTTATTTTGTAGTTTACACATCTTTAGGCAGCTTAATTTTAAGCCTGTATTTAGCCCTTTTGTCTTTTAAAAAAACTTGAAAAAACCAAAAACTCAGCACATACTAAGTTAAACAGCTATTTTCTAGCTTTGTAGTTATTCAAATTGCTTAATTTTTTCTTTTTCTTAATCTTTGTAGTAGCGACTTTAACTGTTTTTAGATTTTAGGTCTAGCTTGTTCTTAGCTTACTTAGTTTTAAAAATGCTTAATGAGTCTTTTAAGTCCAAACAAGTCTTAGCTTATTATCATTTTAAAACTGTCATTCTCTTTGGGCTTATTTGAGCTTAATTTTGATTTTCAAAAGAAGTCATTTTACAAAAAGTTCTTATTTTAGTTGTATAAAGCTTTTCCAAAAAGTAAATTTCAAAAAATAAAAAAAACTAAGGAAATTGGGAAGTCAAGGGTGAGCTAGGCTTGAACCCTTGACCTCAACCAACCTCAGCCCAGTCTCAACACACACACTCACAACCATCTGCCATGGGGACTTTTTCGATATAACTTTGCAAAATTTAATACTTAACCCCTTTTTAGCCATTTTAGCTTTCAGCCTTATTTTGCTTAATAACAGCTTATTCCAATAAGCTGTGTGAACCCTTTTATTTTTCCTAGGATTAGAATTGTCCAAAGTAATTTCTATAATTTTTTTGGAATTTTGAAAATTATTTTAGTATTTTTAAATACTTTTTAGATTAAAACTATTTTTAATTCATAATAAATTAAATAAAAGTCAAAAAAATATAATTCTTTTTTTTAAAATTTTCTTTTATTATTTAGGACTTTTAGAAATTAAATTTGCATGTGTAAGTTTAAAATTTGATGTTTTAGGTTTTTAGTTGCGTTTTTTACTTTCCCGTTAACGTTTTTAAATTCGTAATTGCTTTCGTTTTAGGTTTAGCTTGCCCTTTAATTGCTTTTTCCCATAGAATTAGAAAACCAAATCAAAATCTTGATCATTCAAACACGCGATCACGAACTTAATCACGATTCTCAATTCACGCCTCGTCGGGAAACGACCCGGGAAGGTTTTTTGGATTTTACTTTGGTCAAAAGTAATCTTTTAAAAGCCTTACGGAATACTTACTACTTACTCTCCTTTTATTTGATATTTAGTTATATATATATACTAAAGACTCCAAATCATAACTCCTAAAAACGAACGTTTTACGGCCGAGTCTAGTTTGTGTATTTTAGGGTAAAAATTTAACTACGAACTTTGACTTTTGAAAGTCAAACTTGCGTAAACTTTTGAATAAAGGCTGTAATAAGCAAAGGGTTAGTAATGTTAGTTAATTGATAACGAAATATGAAGTTTGGATTATATTATCCTTACTTTCGGCAAGCTTTCTAAAAATAGAAACTTTATGGAAAACGTTGTAATATTATAAAGAATGTCAATGAGAAATGTTTTGCGTCGCACTTGGAGATTTTAGTATATGATTGTATATACATAATAGTAATAAGTATATGTATATGCAAGTATGCAATATATGAAATATTATACTTTTAGTCACGTATCGCCATATATGTATTATATAGGTCGCGGTTAAGACGTGAAGCAAGTTATGTTAGGAATAAATCTTCACAAGAGTTAATGCTTAAGGTGAGTTCATAGCCTCGCTTTTGAACTGTTTTAAATGTTTTTAAACCCGCGAGGGGGATACATGTTTGTTTTATAAATCGAACACATATGATTTTATGGTATGTTGGACCCGATTATGAGATTGTTTCCGCATAAGTAGCTATTGTCGAAGTCCCTTATTTCATGAACCGTTAATTGCCTTGTGAGGTGAACGCTAATGCATTAAATAGATCTATTAGGTTTGACAGCCCTGTCCGAGGTATGAATCCGACGGTGAACACCCTGTCAAACGAACATTTTGTATTTAGAAAATAGTAGGTATATGACAATAATACCTTGTTTTGGGGCACTTTAACATATGAAATGCCATATGTGTTGTTAACGTTTGGTGTCATGAGCTTATTGCGTGAAAGAAAAGAAGTTGCTATACATTGCATTTGTTGCTTTGTTTTCTCGAGAACTAATTATGTGTTCAAAGATTATTGCTTATTAATCATTTTCAACTCTATGAATTTCACTCAACATTGTTGTTTACATTTTAAACATGTTTTATCCCAGGTAACCAAGGATGAAGGCAACGATGGCGTGGAGGTGTCGTGCGTGTGATGGATTTATAGAAAGACTGCTTGTGTGTTCCCGTCTTTCAAAAGCAATGTCTTAAGTTATGTTAAAAACAATGTCTTTTAATTGAAACAATTGTCTTTCAATGGTTGTAATAGATGGTGGTTGGGATTCTGTGAGGACCTAAACGCATTTTTAACTCTAAATAATTATAGAACACATGTTTGTTAAACGTCTCATTTGGGTCGTTTTCTATTATCTTGGTAAATGGTGCTATTTAGTAACACCCAATTGCTAATTTCCACTGCGCAATCCAATGTACGTTGGGTGGGGTGTTAAAGAGTGGTATCAAGAGCCTAATGTTATAGAGAACTAGGTCGAGTCTTTGGAAAACCTAAATTATAACATTTCTACACGCACGCCGAGACTCCTCGTTGCCGTTGGTTACCTATAGAAAGAAAAGGTAAATTTGTTGATTGTTACGTATGGATATATGCTTACGTATGTGTTATATGTATAAATAGTTAAGTGTGGATAAATTTATGCATGTGTTCGATGCATGAATTGTTATGTATTGGTGCATTTATGCATGTGTTGTATGCATAGAATATCATGTGATTATATGATAACCATCACTATATATGTTTGAAATATAATTGAGATATATTCAGATTGAAAAAGGTCGCGAATTGTAAATTTTTATTTGTTGCGCTTTTACGCGAACTGTTATTTTGAAAATAGTGTTCCAATAAGAATAAGAAGTAATACTCTATTAAGTAAGTATTGTATGATATTTTCTAGATTATCATGGTGAATGAAATTCCTCCTGATCACGTGGATGATGTACCTGTTGTTGAGCCGAATCAACACGATGATGTTCTTGTTGATCTCGAGCCTGTCTTAGTGGATGAAGACGAGGACCCGGAAGAAGACGAATTTGAGGAAGAAGAAGATCCTCTAGAAGAAGAAGATGATATGGAAGTCGACTATGACAACTGTGCTTTGAGCAGGTTAGTCAACCGTTAGTATTGTTTTGAGTTTCATTATGTGTTATAGTAATTATGTGTTTATGTGATTCAATGTGAGTTGGTTATCAATCTGTTAGCATGATCGTCTCATTTTGATTTAATTTATGGTTAATGTGGGTATTTCATTTTGTTCACTTTTGGTGACAATGAAAATGATGGTAAAATTTTATGTGTATACGTATTTATATGTATATTTATACGTATTTAAATAATAGGAATTCGTGAGAATAGAAAATTAAGTTTAGAAATTTAGTTAGATAGATTTTAGTAGTAATAAGTTAAGAAAAATATATTTAGAAATGAATTTAATTAGATAGGTTTTATAAAATGTCAAAATTAGAGGGTTATTATGTAAATAATAATAATAAATAAAAAAATAATAAAAAAAGAAAAGAAAGGGACGATCGGTTTAGGAGAAAAAGAAGGAAAGAAAAGCCCAATTTTAGTCCAACTACAATTCTAATTAGGTAATTATCCAATTTTTTTGCAAACGCTATAAATACAAACCTCCTCTCTATTTTTTATAATCAATCGAACCATGAAAGAGAAGAAAAAAAAGTTTTTTTTTATCAAGAATCAAGTTGGTGATCTTGTGTATCAAGATCAATGTTTAAGGTATGTTAATAAACCCTAACTATTTTAATTTTCTTGAATTATTCTTGTAACAATTTTGAGGATGGACTAGGGTTTATATAAGATCTATAAAATTAAGGTTTTGATCTTTAAAAATTGTTTTTGGGATGATGGGTGGTGTTAAGCAAGTGTAATTAGGGTTTAGGGTTTGTAAATTTGGAATTTAAAAGCTGGCAGTTTTGAAAGGTCATCTTGTACGAATCATAACTCGGTTATAAAAATATCAATCATCAATTTTCTTGAGGCTAAAATTAAGTTCAGAGAGTCTAGTTTCTAAAAAGTCTGGCCCCAA
Source organism: Tanacetum coccineum (assembly GCA_026074375.1). NCBI lineage: Eukaryota > Viridiplantae > Streptophyta > Magnoliopsida > Asterales > Asteraceae > Tanacetum > Tanacetum coccineum. The sequence goes on along the minus strand of BQNB010009500.1, from coordinate 36,989 downwards.
AAGGTTTTGAGGTCGGGAAGTTAGACAAATAATTTTCGCAAGAACAGTTGTTAAAATAGTAAATTCGAGTCTGATTTGGGTTTGATTTCGGGGAGTAAAACCCCTACTTAAAAGGAAAACTTGGGTTACCCAAAAATCTTGAGTCATATTTTAGGTGTCTATTAACTCCAGTTCGAAGGGCTAATGCAAAAACATTTTCTAAGTATTTTTAAGGACGTCAAACTTTTTAGTGTGCGTTCAGATCCGAATTTGAGCACTTTGTAATGATGAATTTTTATAAAATAGTTCCACTTACTATTATTTTTTCTAAAAAATCATAGTAGCTCACAATTCATTGGGGAGATAGTAAATGTAAGAAGAACCATCAAATAGGTGTTTTGGTATTTTATTTGTGGTCATAAAGTGACTATAAATTTCTGCCGGAAACTAAGAAATTGGAAGTTAATGAATAAGGTCATATAGGGTAAGAAAATGATTTGGGAGATGTACTCAAAGGATTATAAACTTAGTTTCAAGGTTTAGAAGTCCATCATGTGATTGTTGCATTAGCTTGGGCATTTAGCCTAACCGAGTGTAACATATGTTTTTGTATGTCTAGATTTTTCTGTTGCAGATCTTGTCAAGTAAGTGAGCATAGGTGAGTTCATAGTTCCTTAATTTTTATTATGTTTTCTTGGGATGGAAATGATGCAAAATATGTTTCGAAATGTTTTGATTCTGTGATTCTTATGATTCAAGTTTACTTATGGACTTTTTTGTAGCTATGTTTGTTAGGTGTTGCTTTGGTATTGATGTTTGCATTGGTTCTTCGCCTACTTTGTGGGTATGAGGTTTCGCCTACTTTGTGTGGGTATGAACCTGTGCGGATACGGTACCAAGAGTCTGGGTTTGAGGATAGCATTTTCCTTGATATTTTTTGTGGATTTAGATCGGGGAACACGTTCTGTCCCAATTGTGATTGCTTGTTTGGGACGATTGCATGTTAGCATGTATAATAGTCAGCTTAATTGTCCTGCCATGTTTTGTTTTTTTTATAATCACAGTAATTGATTTAAATCGTGTATTGGTGTCGTAAAACCTATGACTCTCACCAACCATTGTGTTGACGTTTTAAGCATCATTTTCAGGTGAGCGTTATGATAGTGTTGAAGTTAATAAAAGTGGCTAGAGAGACCGTTAGGATGACATTAGAAGTTTTCATTTGATTTTATTTCATAATTGTTTGCATGAATTCTTGAATGTTATTAGGTTTGATATAGTTGTGATACATTGTCTTTGTATTGATGAGACCCCTTTTTCATTAATACAAGATGCCATTCTTTTGTTTTCGGTATTGTCATGACACATCGTGTCTTTTATATTTAGTTATGCATGTAGTGATTCTCTATTGTTGACACCATTGTGTTGTGATGATATCCATGATGTTACGCCTCGTGTTTCCGCCTTGGCGGGGCGTGACATATTGGTATCAGAGCCTTTGGTTATAGAGAAGTAGGTGGTCGAGCCTAGACTATAACCTAGGAGTCCTTCCTATAATTGCATTTTATGGCTTAAGTGTTTATGTACGTATCTACTATACTTTCTCGTTATTCGAAAGCTTTAATTTTTCTTAATTTGTCTACTACTATAATATATATATATATATATATATATATATATATATATATAATATATCCTTTATATATATTATCTATATATATATTTATATATATATATATATATATAATTTATATTACTTTTCATTATTGGGATTAATTAGTATATACTTCCTATTATTTTTAGTCATGTCTCTCTCTAACCCATAATAGAATCTAAGTGTTTAGCTATCTAGGCGTTTTTGTATTTTCTTTCTTGAGTTTTATTTCGACCTACGGGCTACTCGATAGCTTATGATTCAAAAGAGGAGCCAATTGAGGAGGAGCCTCTCGAGGAACCGAATGAGGAAGGTTAGTTAGAAGAGTCGGAGAAGGAGGCCGACTCAGATCTCTTGTCGGATGCTCGTAGCAGGCCTGGACCCGCGGACGTCACGGGTGACTTTGTGAAGGCAAAAGTAACTTAAGCTGCGAGGCCGAATAAGTTTATTCCGTCTTTTACCTCGTCACGATGCTATTGATTATTTCTTTTGGATATTTCGTATTTTGGAGGCGTTGCGAGACTTTCGTTCCTTTATGTCGTTTTGATTTTATCTTTATATAAGTAAGTATTTCTTTGATGGAGCATCCTTTCTGTGTTATATTGGAGTGGTTTGAGATGTGCAATGTGGTATTGTGCCTAATATGTGAGTTTATCATTGAGAGGTGTAGTCTTTAGAAGTAAGTATAGTGTAAAAAGGATGCAAATTATAATTAGGTGGCCAACATTATTTAATGGCATCACTCTCGTAGGACTTGTGACCATGATTGCTTTGATCGGTGTTTTTTGCTTGTTAGTGGTAGTGTAAGATGTTTTCTTATGTGCGGTAGTTGTGTATATGATAGTTATGAGGTTAGTAAGTTTCCTGTCTTCTACGCTTGCGATAATTAAAATTTAACCCGGATACTCGCTATTGCTATTATTGTGATTATTGAGTTTGTTCGTCTGCTCAATTATTCGCTCGGATATATAACCCTCATTTTAACATTTCTTGTTCGTACCATGACGGTATGGATGATCTAACTTTTCTATTCGGTTTTGTTTGATGAATATTGGTTGTTCGGGATCTGCTTCTTTGGATATTGGTGTTTCATTGGTTCTTTCGTTGTATTGATTACTCGTATGAGTATCAATTTTCTTTTAAGCATTTATTACTTCCTTATAAAAATATTAGTGATTATATTACTCCGTTCTTTATATATCCTTTGGTTTCGTAACATGTTGCGACATGTTAGCACCGCCGTTTTCTATGGTTTTTCTTTTGATCGTAAGTACGGATAGTCTTTACGTTCTTCTTTTGGTTCGTAATGTCTTCTTATGAATTTCTCTTGAGCATGTTCGCTTCATTGTTATTCTGACTATATGGTTCATGGTACTTTCTTTCGTTTCAAAACATAAAATTTTGTTAGAGTTTTACAGTTTTTTTACAATCTCTTTTGGTATACGATGTCTTTGTTCGTTGTGTAAATTAGTTTAAACTGGCCCTTGTGGTTAATGAAAAGGGAAATGGGCTAGGGTTTTGGGCCTAAAGATCCGGATAAGGCCCATTTGGGTTTTTCAGGCCCAATAAGGGAGGAGGGGACATTTTTGGACTTTTGTGAGAGTTGAGGGTTAAAATGGAATGTTTTGGGTCTTGTTGACTTTTGTTGACCATGATTTGACTGAGGCTTGACTTTTCTGGCTTCGGCTTTGATTCTTTGGCTTCTTTTTGGTACTCTTCTGATTCTCGTGTCCGTGCTTGCTCGTTTTTGACTATTTTCTTGTGATTTTTGGTATATCCGTTCCTGCACACACAAAACACAAATACAAGCATATTTTTGCCATTTTTGGTCTGTTTTGGGTTTAATTGGGTTATTTTAAGTACAAACGGATATGTGTATTCTACACTTATCATAGGTTTAAAATGATTTTTATAAAAACAGTATTTAGTTGGTTCTTTCGAGTAAAGTCGATTATTGGTATAAGAATTATATCTTTCTCATTTATCAATCTTGATACGTATTGTTATTCGATATGTGTTCCTTTTGTCTTGGTACGCTTTGTTGACTCTTTTGTTTTCATTTCCTATCGGTATAAATATTCTATCTTTGTCTTTTAAGGATTCTTATGACATTTGATCCGCATCTATTTACATTTATGAAATCCCTTTTCGATTTGATATTCGTTTGCTACCCTATTCGATAACTCGTAACCCTTAGAATTCGTTTGATATACATTTTATTCGACTAAGTCACTCTCTGTGGGGAGCGCCTGTGATGTTCTTTAAGAAGAAGGACGGTTCGTTTCGAATGTGCATAGACTATTGAGAGTTGGACAAGCTGACCACCAAGAATCTCCCCAGGATTGACGACTTGTTTGACTAGTTACAAGGTTCGCGTTATTTCTCTAAGATAGATCTTCATTCCGATTATCATCATCTAAGTGTACACGAAGTAGATATTCCAAAGACTGCATTTAGGACACGGTATGGACACTTTGAGTTTACGGTTATGCCTTTTTGATTAACCAATTCACCAACAGTTTTCATGGACTTAATGAATCGGGTGTGCAAGCCGTATCTAGACAAGTTTGTCATCATGTTTATTGATGATATCTTGATCTACTCGAAGTCTAAATAGGATCACGAAGTTCATTTGAAGTCTGTATTTGAGCTGCTAAAAAAGGAGAGATTGTTTGCTAAGTTTTCCAAGTATGAATTTTGGCTACAAAAAGTACATTTTCTCAGACACGTGGTTAACAACAGTGGTATTCATGTAGACCCTAGTAAGATAGAAGCAGTGAAGAATTGGAAAGTACCTAAGACGCCATCTGAGATACGATCATTTCTGGGATTGGCAGGTCACTATCGGCGTTTTATCATGAACTTCTATAAGATTGCTAAACCCTTTACTTCACTAACATAGAAGAATCAAAAGTACGAGTGGGGCGCGGAACAATAAGAGGCTTTTCGGACATTGAAGGACAATTTGTGTAATGCACCAATATTGTCATTGCCTGATGGACCAGATGACTTTGTAGTTTATTGTGATGCGTCAAATCAAGGATTCGGATGTGTGCTGATGCAAAGAGGAAAGGTGATTGCGTATGCATCACGCCAATTGAAGATTCACAAGAAGAATTACACCACTCATGATTGGAGCTAGTTGCGGTGGTCTTTGCTCTTAAGACCTGGAGATACTATTTGTATGGAACGAGAAGTGTTATCTACACAAATCATAAGGGTCTTCAGCATATATTTGACCAGAAGGAGTTAAATATGCGTCCGAGCGATGGATTGAGTTGTTTAGTGACTGCGACTGTGAGATTCGTTATCACTCGGGCAAGGCAAATGTAGTAGCCAATGCCTTAAGTAGGAAGGAAAGGGTGAAACCCAGACGAGTGCGAGCAATGTCTATGACTATCCAGTCCCTTAACTGAGTTTTCTATAATAATAGTTATCATTCGATAGTTTGAGTGCTCTATTGAAGCTTTGTAATGGAGGATGTGTAAGGTCACATTTCTTGGGCTGGAAATTGGAGAAATTCGGTCGATTGGACCAGAATTGGTACAAGAGACAACAAATAAGGTGATATTGATTAAAGAAAAGCTCAAAGCGGCTAGAGATTAGTCCAAAAGAGCTATGTTTTTGGCAATATGCCAAAACCATTTAGAGTAGAAGATGGTAATAAAGTGATGTTGCAGTCTTGAAAGAAGTAGTGCATTTTTGGAAATGAAAGAAATGTTAGCACCAAGATAATTGGGACCATTTTAAGAATCAATAAAGGGATTCGGTCCTATGGTCTATAATTAAGATTGCCTCAATAATTTAAGTATCGTATTGATGTGTTCAAATTTAAAGAAGTATTTAGTGGTTACAAATTCTCCATGATGCATTTTAGAAAAATAAGGTAGACAAAACTCTTCGTTTATTTGAAGAGCCTGTTGAGATTATCGACGTGAGTTAAAAGTTAAAGCGATAGTAGAATCCATAGTTAAGTCTATATTGGAACCGAAGCGAGGTCATGAGGATTCATAAAAACTAAGTATTCCACACTTGCTTTTTGAGCAAGCTATCATAGGAATAACTAATAATGATTGGAACACATAGTGTTACTGGCAGAACATTAATGTACCCTTAAATTCTGAGGAGGTTTGGTTAATGTTATATTTTGAATAAAATCAAAGTCGAGCCGATTCTTCAAAAACGTTGAGCTTTGTAACAACTCATAACTTAGTTCCAAGACAGTTCTTGTTTGATGAGTTGCGGTTAGGTTAGGAATGACGTTGTTACACAACTTAAAGTTTTTGACGAGTTTCCTCAAAGACGGGCGATGTTCATGTAGTTAGATGTTATTTTGGTTTGGAGTTGTATGCTGCTATTTGAACCCTTGTATGGGCAAGCGAAGTTGTAAGTAGTGGGTTTCTGATCGTGAAAATTAAATGAGATTCAAACTGTGGCCCTAAGTTCACGTGGGAACGTGAGGACTATATGAAATCTAAGTATACCCAATTGTTTGTTGTTGATGATGTTGAACCTATTAGTTAAATCTCGAGACGAGACTTCCCTAAGAAGGGGATACTGTGACAACTATGCTTTGAGTAGGTTAGTCAACCGTTAGTATTGATTTTGTTGGGAATTATAGATTTGATGAGACAAAGTGAATAAAAGAATGAAACAAAAGGACTCAAACGCAAAGCTGGAATTCTTTAAGAGATGGAAGATTTTGAAGATTTCCTAGAAGATCTCCTCATTCAAGTATAAGATAAAGATCAGCTAAAAGATAAAGATCAACATTAATGCTGATTGAAAAGATAGTCAAATATTATTTAATCTGATTTATAGTTCCTAAACTTATTGTATCTTATCCTTTGTAAACCTAGAAATCTCTATTATTAAAGAGATATCCGTGTTAGTTTAAAGTGTGTGTACAAGAGTGTAGAACGTCCTAAGAAAAGGTGTGTGAGTGTGTCTAGGCATGTGAATGCCTCATGGGTTTGATGTTTAGAGCCGTAAGATCTTAATCCCTGTTAGTTTGTAATAACCATTCTAAATATGAACGTGTAGAATTGTGGCTAACAGTGAAAGATAATGATAAAAAACATTTTATGATATCAATGTTTCTTATGCTATTTTCCGCTATGTCATATACTTTAGTTCATTGGTATCATTATCCCTAGATATGTCTAACAACTGAGCTTAACAACGCTCTAAGGAGTTATTCCAAACTCAACAATTGGAATCAAAGCCTGGTGGCTCTTGATCTAAGGATCTACAATGTTTTTAATAAAGAAACCCTAAAAACCCTAATTTTTTCAGAAAATCGATTGTGTAAAGATTTATGGGGTTTTGAAATTAATTGTATGAGAGATGCCTTATAAACGTCCTCTCTACCCTGCTTAATTATGCAATACTATATCAAATGATTGTTATTACATTTAGGTTTCGCATGAAACGAGTTAGGGTTTCGAGTAGATTGGTGAACCTGACGTGAGAAAAGAACAAGTTGTGCGACATCAGTCAAAGTTTTCATGTTATGGGGTTCTGAATCGAGATTGTAGATTGTTTGATTATTAGGTTACGTCGAGACACAATAAGTATGGTGATCATGCTGGAAAAGAAAACCTATTGTTTAACCTAGAGATTTTTGAATCGTTTTTCTTGTCGACATGAAACAAACAAGAATCTATTACGTTTGTACTGCTTTTTTGGATTCGATCATAAGTAGTACTGCTACGAATATAATTAAATTTGCAAGTCTCCAAGTTAATACTGTTCGTATTATTTAGTACTGCATAGATCGATGGTAAATACTGGCTCGACTATAGATATTAAACTATTCAAGATTATGCATGTACTGCCTTTGTTGACCGAGAAATCAAGGTTTTGTACTGCTATGTTGTCCGAGATAAGCAGTTTACTGACTGCTTAGGCTTGTCCGATATCGGACATTACTTGTTTTTTGGATGATTTGGATCTCGGACAGAAAAAAAAAAAAAAAAAAACTATTTTTTCAAATATTTATTCTTATTGATTTATGCTGTATTTTTGGAGAATTTATTGAAATGTGATTACGAAGATTTATTGCTTATTGAAGAGTAGAAGTGGATTACTGTATGGCTGTACTTTCATATCTGTTAGCCTTGAGATAACTTATTCGGTGCTTTCATGGTTTTTATTGATAAAGACTTATTAATCCTAGTTTTACGCTGATGTAAGGAGGTACGTTGTATGTACTCACATGTATTTTGACTATCACTAAAGGAGTTACGTTGTTGTCCGTTAGTGTTCATTGAAAATGAGGAATTTAATCAAGAAAACGAGGTCTACTTCTCGAGAAGAAGTGTGAGTTTCTTATCATATTTTTAGTGCAAACATAAGACACAAGTTTAGGTTATTCTACCTTTACATCAAGTTCGTTATACTTAGATTTTCTTCATCAGTGATCACTACATAGAGCCTACATAGTTCGAGATTCAAGAGATGGTAAACATATGGGTTTCAGGGGAAGCTTAATGTTAAAATGTTTAACCATCTACATGCACCACTTGAGGGGACGTGTTTACAAGTTGCTTATCTACTGAAGACCCCTATTGGATGATTACAAAAAGGGGAAGAAGATTATAGAGTTATGATTTGCAGCTTATTATATGTGGTGGCATGATACAAAGGATATCTGATTGAGGGGAAGCTTGGAAGTTTTGTTTCATTCAGGGAGATGATTACATCTCAACTTCAGGGGAAGCTTAGGCTTTATGATGAAGTTCATACACGACTTTGTTTGTTTTGTCATCATCAAATAGGGGAAGATTGTTGGGAATTATAGATTTGATGAGACAAAGTGAATAAAAGAATGAAACAAAAGGACTCAAACGCAAAGCTGGAATTCTTCAAGAGATGGAAGATTTTGAAGATTTCCTAGAAGATCTCCTCATTCAAGTATAAGATAAAGATCAGCTAAAAGATAAAGATCAACATTAATGCTGATTGAAGATTAGTCAAATAGTATTTAATGCTGATTTATAGTTTCCTAATCTTATTTGTTCTTATCCTTTGTAAACCTAGATATCTCTATTATATAAAGAGATATCAGGCGTGTAGTTTAAGTGTGTGTACAAGAGGTAGACGTCTAGAAAAGGTGTGTGTGTGTGTCTAGGCATGTGAATGCCTAGATGGTATTGGTTGTTTAGCTTCACAGGATCTTGACCCTGTTAGTTTGTAGATAACCGTTCTACAGTTAATCGTGTAGAATTGGGGCTAATAGTAAAAGATAATGAAGAAAAACCTTGTTATGATACAAAAGAGAGAGCGAGTTGTTCTTAAGTGTATTTTTCCACGATGGCATATACTTTTAGTTCACTTGTTATCATTATCCTAGCTAAGGGTCCTAGCTATCAACAACCTGACTACAAACGATTCCTAAGCATACAAAACTTTGGAGTTTGTACTGCTTTGGTGAAGAAGTTAAAACAGCTAAGCTTATTTTAGAACATGCTAGACAAATTATGTTACCTAGCTGTATGACCGTTAGTACTGTATTGAGCGCATAACAAAATTTTCATTAATAAATTATAGCCGTTGAGATATTTTCGCCAAAAACGCCTAAGAAATAGGTTGTGACTAAATGGACTTTCCGTGATCTTTCAATAAATAATAACGTTTGTTTAAAATCACGATAAACTCAAATTTCTTTAAGTCGGTCCAAACAAAATCTCTACTTTTCTCTATATAAATCGCAATTAACTTTCCTTCCAATTCCTTCATCATTTTCATCAACAACTATATCCCACAAGATTACTCACACTTTTTATTCATGGCAAATTTGGATTTAGAGACTAGCACAACATGGAAGCGTTTTAGAGATCTACAGAAGAGAAGGGGTTTCATCCAGTCATCGATTTCCTAAATCGAAGTCACATTTGCAATGCACCTCAGAAAGAAGCCAGATTTTTTATATCATCTTTATCAAATCAAACAATTTTGGGAGGTTTGCTGAGGGCTAACTGACTAATATATAAATGGTAGAAGTCCAATACAGCTACCATGATGTCACTTCAAATACTAATTCACTTGAAGCATCTTTAAGAAGACATCTCAATTTGGATGATCATGATAGTATTACTTCTATCCCAACTCGAGATTTTTGAGCAGTTGGCACTGTCATGGGATATACAAAACAGATGACAAATAAGTTTAACTTTCAAAAAGGTGCTTTTTCACCTCAATGGAAGTTCTTAATCACATTATTCTTCATAGTCTTCGCCCAAAGAAGACTTGCTTGGGAGCAGATTAGTAGAAACATTTCATACTTGCAGTTATCTTTTTAGCAATTAATAAGAGATATAGATTTTTCTAGTTGATTTTCGAGCATATGGAACCATCATATATCAAGCCCCCCGATAAGTTTTTATAATTGTAACCCTAGGTCATTTCACAAATGCCAAGATGAGTCATGATGAGAAACACTTCAACAACCTCTCAAAAACAAATCTGTATCTCCCTCTCATTATCATCAAAGTTATTAACAAAAAAGAAGAGGCTTACAAAGGATAATTCAGGCCAAAATGTTGCTTTATTCCACTACTAAAGCTAAATTTTCTGAACCTTCACTCACTTTAAAGAATCACATCCTCACCTTCAATCACTCTACCCAGAACCTTCAATTGAACACTCACCTAATCATAGACCACTGCTGCTCTGCTGTAACAATCCCATTCTCCAACACAACATCACCTGTAGCAAATAACATATTCCTTACACCTAATTAATCACCTCTCCATGTCAGTTTCACCAAAGTCACTATGGAAGTGCTGAGGTAGCTAGAAACTAAAAGAATTGACAATAGGTTACCAAACAACGTTATAAAATTGCGTCTTGGAGAATGATTTGAAGAAGACCAAGCATAAACATACAGTGCTGCTAACACTAAGCTCATTCTAAGTTAAAAGAAATATAGAATAACTCAAGGCTGGGACAGCATATGAAAAGAGCTCAGGGTTGTCCCAATCCAAAGATGAAGAAAGATGATTTCTTCAAAACAGGGGAGGAAATTATCTTATACAGATGACAATGTATAAAGCAAGCACTGAAACAGAACCTTTTATTCAAGAAGTGATTTCCCCACTGAAGTCTTCAAGATCAAGTAAGCAGTTAGTAAGGAAATTCCGAAGTTAATACTTTGCTGGAGCAGACAAAAGGTACTAGCTAGTGGAAGTTCCATTGGTTAGTACTAACAACTCAGCTGATGGTAAATATTAGTACTTATGACTGCATTGAAAACTTTTTCTTTATAGAAAAAGGAGTGAAGAGAAAAGGACAAGAAAAGACAAGGGAAAATCAATAATGACAGAAGCTTGAGCCCAAGAAAAACCTAAGATTGAGCTTGAAAACAAGAAAGGTTGATGTTTTGCTGAAGCCATTATACTGCAAGAACAAATAGAATAAGAACCAAATGTCACCGAAAGCTAGGATGAAGAAATTGCATAGACAATTGGATGATAGAGTGCAGGGCAAAGAGCAAGTCTGAAGCTAGACATCTAATAAGATAGATTGGGATCACGTGGAAAAGATCCTTCATCATACGGTATCATGCTCTAGAATATTAAACCAAAGACAATTGCCTAAGCAAGGATGGCATATGTGTTAAATACTTGAAGAATCAGGGAAACTACAAGATTTGATTCAATGAATGTCTTATAAATAGATAAGCAAATATTTGAAAAGGTTTGGGATTTTAACCACATATTGAGCCTATAGGATTGTAGAGCAAGAAGTGAAAAGGATTTAATTCTCCTGAAAAGATTGAAGAAAAAGATGATTGATACACAAAAGGAAATGAAAGAAGTTCTAAAGAATCTGTAGCAAAAGAAAGAAATCTCTTCCTAGAAAAAGCACAATAATTACTTTTAATAGACAAAAGATAGAACTAATATGATGAAGAAGAAGATCTCCAAAGGATAGTTAGATATAGTTCCCAAGAGAAGACTTGCATGAAATAAGTTGAATCTCTAACTAAAATATCCCAATTGTAATTGAAGACATACACTTTCCAAAAACTTCATGTTAACTACAAAATCATCAAAGGTAGATGGCAGCTCAAAGAACTACAAGATTCTGAGTGAGTATGTTATAAAATGATTTTGATAGATAAGATATAATGGAGTTATACAGGCTGGTCCAAAGAAAGGTATAGTTCCTCAAAACCAGAAGGATATGATTTAATGCTGTGGGGAGACTTGCATACACTTTTTTTAAACCTGATGAAGGCATAGTGAAATTGTGGATGAATCAGAATGAATAGATCTAATAAGTTGGAGTTAATGTGATTTATGTGTGAGTTCACAATCTGCTGATGCAAAAATGGAATTGCCATTCATATGCTAACAGAGAAGAAGTAGTATCCCTCTAAGTCCAAGAAATGCTAACAAAGATGTTGATTAAGAGATTGGAGTTAGAATAATAGAGTACATAAGCATATGAACTACTAAAGTTCCATAGATCACAAGTGCAGAAGTAGAAGAGTGTTTGAAAGAATCATCATCAGAAGATAAGAAGATTTAATCTAGATGAAACTTGGGATTTGAAGATAAATCACAAGTTTAGGGAAGGATTATTGGGAATAAATCTTCATCAAGAGTTCATACTGCCAAGTTATAACTAAAGAACTAATGGAGCTAAGTACTACTGCCGCGTAACAAATTTAAGTACTGTCTAGTTGATTAATACTGCAAGAAGAAAGGTTAATACTACGGATGGTCAAAGCTCTGCTGACTGAGAAAAGGATCCAGTAGGATAAATATGAATTGTATAACTTTTATATTTTAGAAGATTTGTATATGAATATATTGTAATTGATCCTAAAAAGTTTTCGTATTTATCTTGTAAAAGGACTCCTTGTTGTGTATAAAAGGAGACCAGGTTAAGGTTAATTACATACTCATAAGAGATAAGAAACATCCCAAAGACAGAACGTAAGCTTCAAAGTTTGTAACCCCAGTACTGGCAAGAGTACTCTGTATTATTAATCTAATAATAATGAAGCGTTTGTTTAATTAATCATTGTTTCATTGTTTGGTAACTGTTCCATTGATAAATACTTCTGAGTATCAAAGTGTGGATATCCGCATGACACTTTGATAAACAAACAAAGTCTCTTCACCATTGTTTATTTTGATTCAACCAAGGTAACATACTCTTTGTAACAAGGTAATAGAATCGATCAAGCTTGGGATCACGATTATGAGTTTCATTATGTGGTTATAGTACATTGTGTTTATGTAATTCAATCTGAGTTGGTTATTAATCTTTGAGGCGTTGATCGTCCTCGTTTTTATTTAATTTATGTTAATGTGTAGGTATTTCATGTTTTCACTTTTGGTGACAATGAATATGATGGTAAAATTAAGATGTGTTATAACGTATTTATAATGTATAGTTTATAGCTTAGTTTAAATAATAGAGAAATTCGTGAGAAATAAAAAATTAAGTTTAGAAATTTAGTTAGATAGATTTTAGTAGTAATAAGTTAGGAAAAATATATTTAGAAATGAATTTAATTTGTAATTAATTAAGCTAGTTTTAATTTAAAAGGATTTCTAAAATAAATAAAGGTTTTATAAAATGTCAAAATTAGAGGGTTATTATGTAAATAATAATAATAAATAAATAAAATAATAAAAAAGAAAAGAAAGGGACGATCGGATTAGGAGAAAAAGAAGGAAAGAAAAGCCCAATTTTAGTCCAACTACAATTCTAATTAGGTAATTATCCAATCTTTTTGCAAACACTATAAATACAAACCCCTCCTCCCTATTTTTTTTATAATCAGTCGAACCAAGAAAGAGAAGAAAAAAAAGTTTTTTTTATCAAGAATCAAGTTGGTGATCTTGTGTATCAAGATCAATGTTTAAGGTATGTTAATAAACCCTAACTATTTTAATTCTCTTTAATTATTCTTGTAACAATTTTGAGGATGGACTAGGGTTTATATAAGATCTGTAAAATTAGGGTTTTGATCTTTAAAAATCGTTTTTGGGATGATTGGTGGTGTTAAGCATGTTAATATGGTTTAGGTTTGTAAATTCGGAATTTAAAAGCTGACAGTTTTGAAAGGTCATCTTGTACGAATCATAACTCGGTCATAAAAATAGCAATCATCAATTTTATTGGCCCCGAAAGGTTTTGAGGTCGGGAAGTTAGTTAAATAATTTTTGCAAGAAAAGTTGTTAAAACCGTAATTTCGGGTCTGATTTGGGTCTGATTTAGGGGAGTAAAACCCCTACTTAAAAGGCAAATTTGGGTTATCTAAAAATCAAGAGTCATATTTTAGGTGTCTATTAACTCCAGTTCGAAGGGATAACGCAAAAACATTTTCTAAGTATTTTTAAGGACGTCAAACTTTTTGGTGTGCGTTCAGATCCAAAACTGAGCACTTTGTAAAGATGAAAATTTTTATAAAATGCTTTTCACTACTATTAATTTTTATTATAAAAACTCACCAACAGTAGCTCACAACTCATTTGGGAGCTAGGAAATGTAAGTAGAACCATCAAATAGGTGTTTTGATATTTTATTTGTGGTCATAAAGTGACTATAATTTTTTTGCCGAAAACTAAGAAATTGGAAGTTAATGAATAAGGTCATATAGGGTAAGAAAATGATTTGGGAGATGTACTTAAAGGATTATAAACTTAGTGTAAGGATTAGAAGTCCATCATGTGATTGTTGCATTATCTTGGGCATTTAGCCTAACCGTGTGTAACATATGTTTTTGTTTGTTTAGATTGCGTGCAAGATCTTGTCAAGTAAGCTGAGCATAAGGTGAGTTTCATAGTCCTATTTTACTATGTTTTCTTGGGATGAAAGTGATGCAAAATATGTTTTGAAATGTTTTATTTGCTGTAATTATGTGGTTCAAGTTACTCATGGACTTTTAAATAGCTATTATATGTTATGTGCTGCATGTTGTATGATGTTGCATTGTTCTTCGCCTACTTTGTGGGCAAGAGGTTTTGCCTACGTGGTGTGGGTATGAACCTGTTTGTGCTGCGGTACTTAGAGGCTAGGATTTGGGGATAGCATTCCTCCCCATGACTAAATGTTGCATGTTATGGATCGAGGGACACGTTCCATCCCATTTGTGGTTGCTTGTTTATGACGAATGCATGTTAGCATGTATGATAGTCAGCTTAATTGTCCTGCCATGTTTTGTTTTTTTATAATCACAGTAATTGATTTAAATCTTGTATTGGTGTCGTAAAACCTATGACTCTCACCAACCATTATGTTGATGTTTTAAGCATCATTTTCAGGTGAGCATTATGAAGGTGTTGAAGTTAATAAAAGTAGCTAGAGAGACCATTAGGATGGCATTAGAAGTTCTCATTCGATTTTATTAAATAATTGTTTGCATGAATTCTTGAATGTTATTAGGCTTGATAGGGTTGTGATACATTGTCTTTGTATTGATGAGACCCCTTTTTCATTAATACAAGATGCCGTTCTTTTGTTTTCGGTATTGTCATGACACATCGTGTCTTTTATATTTAGTTATGCATGTAGTGATTCTCTATTGTTGACATCATTGTGTTGTGATGATATCCATGATGTTATGCCTCGTGTTTCCGCCTTGGCGGGGTGTGACATCGACATCGAGGAAGATGAGAATGAGCCGGAGTTGACATATCATTATGAAGAGGTGGATCCTCTTAACCCTACACCACCTGCTTCTGAATCTGAACCGGATGATAAGATTAAGGTTGAGGATGCGATTGAGTCTGAGGATGAGACTGTTCCTGCTAGCGTCCATGAGATAGGTGAATCGTGTACTGCTCCTTTTCTTCGTGAGGACAGTGATGGTCTATTGCCTGGTCTCATGAGGAGGGACATTAACTCTTTTTTTGGTCGGATGGCTTCTCTTTCAAGGCGATTGTGTGGTCGCGAGACGGCGCATGCACTGGTCGAGAAGAAAGGAAAAGCAAAGGACAAGTACTATGGTAAGTTGATTTTGGACTTGGGTAATGAAGTGTGGTGTATATAGTTTTAATAAGTAATAATATCTAAAGTAAAGAAAATTCCAAAACTACCCTTGAGGACAAAGGTAGTAGGAAAAATCTTACAAAAATACTACAGAAACTTTAACTCGGTAAGCGTAATTACCGTGATCGTTCTCCTAAAGAATTAGAATTGAGACCATCTTTCGTATTTGGACAATGACTTGAATTGATCAAGATGATTTGTTTTTTTTATAAAAATCCAAATAGCGAGCAAATAAAGGCACAATAAATCTAACTACGAAAAATGAAAACGGGAAGATCAAATAAAACACACTAATAAGCAAAAACACTAAAATTAAACCCTAAATCATTCTAAACTTTTTCTAAGCCAGAAAAAGACTATTTAAAAGTAAAAAAAGCTAAGGAAATTTCAAACCGAAGATTAATTTGAGCTAAAAACGAAGAAAAAAACGAGAAACTAAAATGAAATTCCCGCCTCTTATAAATTGATAAAACATTAAATTAGAAAAAAAACCGCCACTAAAGTAATTTATAAAGACGAAGGCTATAATATGGATAAAAGAAAATTATTTTTTTTTGATTTATTATTGTATTTTTTTATGGTTTTTTTAAAATTTTAAAAAAAGAAATGAAGTAAAAAATACTAAATGAACTTCTAAAATTCTAGAAAAATTACCAAAAGTGTAAAATGACAAGACTAATTTTATAAAAATTATAACTAAAAATAAGCAGATGAAATAAGCTCTAAAAAGCAAAAAATAAGCTACGGCTTTATTATTAAAATAGAAAGGAAAAACGTTTACTTATAATAAATGTAGAGAAGTATGTTTGAAAAAGACCCAAGGGCACGATGGATAGTGTGTGTGTAGTGTGAGACGTGTGTGTGAGAAGCAAGAGGACACAGGTTCGAATCCTGCCTCTTGCTTTTTGCTATTTTTTTTATTTTGAAAATTTTCAAAAAACAAAGTTGTAGAACAGCTAAAGCTAAGCAAAATTTGTAAAAGCACTTTTTTCTAAAAGCTAAACAATAAGCCAGAAAATGAGCTTAAAGCTTGACAGAAATACTTAACTACTTTTTTAAACTTTTTACAAAACTTAACAAGCTAGAAACTAAAATAAGCTAAATCTAATGCTATTACTAGACTAAAACTAACCTAATAAGCTAAACTTAACTAGAAATAAGCAAGCCATAAGCTGGAAAACCTAATAAGCACTTTTGATAAAACTGAAAACTAAACAGACCTCAAAGGGCATCTTTGAGCCTTAATTATTAAGCCAAAAAATGGAACTTATGTAAGATAAGCCCATACCTACTAATTCCTTACCTATAAGCTACAATTAATCAACAGAGAAAAAGACATTTTGAAATAACAAAATAAGCAGAGAAAAAAGCTTAAATAAGACTACTAAGCTGTTTTTTGATGTTTTGATTTCAATAAAAAGCTAAAATAAGCTAAAATTAATTCTAAAAGCTAAAAACTACTTAAACTAATCTAATAAAGTCTATTTAAAATAAAAATGAGCAAAAGCTAATGGCTATAATCTAGTAATCTCAAATAAACACTCAGTGAAAATTATTAACCCAAACAGTCCATAAAGCAACTTTTAAGCTTATTTTTCAATAAGCTATAAGATTCTTATGGACTTTTGGCTTATTACACTAAAAAGAGTATCTAAAATACTACTTAAAACAATAATTAAAAAACATTTGACATTTAAATGACCATGATAAAGTCTAAATGAAACCAGCTTATTAACTACAGTACATACTGAGAGAACCTTAATGGTTTTGAAAAGACAAATGGCTAATTTTAAGCTAAAAACAGATAAGTAAAAGATCTTTTAAGCACAAAATAACTAAGACATATTGAATATTGACCTTAAAAAACTACAGTATGCGAAAAAATCAAGCACCAAACTCCTACAATTACCCGCTGATCTATTTGAGAATGAAATGAGTTTGATGTTTTTTAATGCTGATGTAATTGACATCCTTTTTAACCAAAACTTTAAAATCACAAATGCAGGCTTAAATATATGTTGCTATTCTTCTTAAAACTCTCAACTAAGAACAAATAGAGCATTCATAACAACTAGAACTAACTTGAGCTTAAAATGCTAAACTAACTAACTTAATTCTAGAAAGATTTTAACTACATCTATCAATCTTTGTAAAAACTAGATTAAGCTTAAACTAAGCTCTTAAATCTAAACTTATAAACCTAGAAATGAGACTTAAACTCAAATTAAAGGAATAAAAGGTCAATAGCAGTACTAACTCTCAGTTAGTACTGCTATTCCAAACACCCCTTTAAAGTGTAAAAATCCATATTAAGCTTATAAATTTGAAATTAAAAGAGCAAGTTGCAAATGACAGATGACAATAAGTTTCAAACAAATCTAATAAGCAGACAATAAGCAAATCTATAAGCTAACAATCTATACTAATATTTTTAGTTTTTTAGACAAATTATCAACAGAATACTGGAAACTAAAATTTTATAACTACCAAGACACACATAATTAGACAACTAACAACTAAACAAGTACTAATAGCAAACAACAGCAATAAAATGCATATAATAAGCAAGTTATAAGCTAGCAATGTGCTAATATAAGCTAAAAATGGAAAGAGGAAACTTACAGGAGCCTCTGCTCTAAACAAGGCTAAAATTAGGCTCAAATGAGCTATCAACAAGCTCCATCTTACAATAGATTACTATGAGGGATCCTAGGAAGCCCATCCTATTTGCTTCCCTACCATAAAAGATTGGTCATTTTGAATGTGTATTTGAAAAAGTATTAAGCTCAACTAAGGCTTTGAGAGCTTAGTTGAGTGCTAGAGGCAAGCTTATGTATTAAAATGACAGATTATTAGAGCCTTATTGAAGACTAAACCAGAGCATATTAAACATATTTAAGTAAAACAGAATTTACCACAAAGATTAAAAACAAACATCAAATTTATAATAAAAACCGATATTACAAAGCTTTTAAATGAGATTACAAGGATTGAAATCAATAAGCTGAAAGTTACATTTATATAAAAACTACATTTAACAAAAATTACACTAAACTACACTAAAAATTAACTAATTATCTCCCCTCCTTCTGTGAGTGATGAAGGCTAGTATTTATAGTGGCTTAATGAAGCTTCTAGGTCCCCAATTGTTAAGCGCTTCCGACTTCACTGTATCATTCATTTACATCTGAAATATCATCTTTATTTGAGGACCCTGGATGAAATTTCCCATGGAATGCCACGTGGTAATCCGAGGTTTGTTTCCTTCTGTACATCTTTTACCAGGATTTAGTACAAAATTCCATCAGAGGTGTGTTTTGTTATCATCCAATGTGTTCATTTCCCCCTTGATAATTCTATCAATGGGACACTTGATGACTTTTGCTCTGCAACCTCAATTCGATCAGTACTGAATCTATAGCTACGTAGTCAAAAGGGATTACCCTTTGTTTTTTATGTAGGGTTAATTGAGGGCGATGATGAACAGTAGAAACAGATTCTCGCGCCCTTTTCTTTTCTTTTTATAACGTTGTTTGACCCAGGGTGAAGGGTGTTGACCTGGGCTCGGGTAAAAAGAAATTGGGCCGGTGTATATCTTGGGCTCGGGTAAATGGTTTTTAAGAGTTTTGTTATAAAAAGTTAACGACCGTTAGTCTTCATAATAAAAAGACTAACGGTGTTAGGGTTTTTTTTGGACTTTTTGTGAATTTAATTTAACAAAAGGATCTTTTGGAATTTTTAGGGTTTTGGCATTTTTGTGGGTTGACCATATTTGACAAAGGGTTGACTTTGATGACCTTATTGCTAGAAACTTCAGCTCTTAGTGCACTCTATCTTTTTCCCTGTGTCCGTGTTTGTTCGGTTTTGACCGTTTTCTTGTGATTTTTGTAATATCCGTACCTACACATCTCAAATGACAAAACAAGCAATATACAAGTATAATTTGCACAATTTGATCATTTAAAGGTCATTTTTGGTATACAAAAGATATGTGATTTCTTACATATCAAAATTCCCCAAACTAAGTGATTGTCGTGTCCTCACGCAATGTTATATGCCCTAAAACCAAATACCTCAAAACTTCCCCAAACTAATCCTTTGAAAAGTAGCGAAGTCTTTAGTGGGGAGAGTTAAGAAATCACAAGCTTTAAAAACACCCTATTTTTCTCCATTTTGCAAACTTTTTCCATTTTTATGATATTTTTTATATGAAAACTAACTAGAATATTCCGACTTTCGTTATTTCCATAACCGTTAGGGATCATAGAACAAGATGCATTTCGATCCGAGAATGCCCTAAAAAGAATAAATTCATCGTCCCCGACTTTTCACTTGCTCCAAACCAAACTTAAAACGAAATCACCGCTAAATATAAGTTAAAATGCTAACACTACTCATATTTGCAACTTGAGAACTTTTCACTCCCGATAATTATTATGTCTTAGGTGAATGTGCAATTTTGAATTTAAACCGTGGATTAACGTTTTGCAAAATTCTATGCTTCACGTTCCACCTGAGAATAATGAGTTTGAAAGGAGAATCATCCCCTTAGCGACTTTCTCTCGGCACATCCCAACTTGCAGCTAAGTGACCAGGCTTTTTATGAAACCCCACAGAGACTATTATCGGTAGGTTTCAAAAACTCTTAGGTTTCCCGTATATACATAGCTTATTTAAAAACTTAAAATGAAATAGTCAAAGTTCAAAAGCATATTTAAATTTAACAAAAAGAGATCTATTTATTAATTCACACTTAATATTAAACATAACATTGATGCAATTGTAACCCTCGACCTTTTAGAAGGCTGCAACATCGGTTGTGAGCCGGCAAGATGCAGCAAACTTTTATCAGTCTCGGATTTTTATTCTTACTATGGGCTTTCTTTAGAAGGCTGTAACATCGGTTGTGAGCCGGCAAGATACAGCAAACTTTTATCAGCCCACAGTTTATATTTATTATATTTTTCATTTTTCATCATCATTATTTTTTTTATTTTTTTATATAGAGAAGACTTCTTTTTGAAAAATTCAAGTATAAATTTGAACTAAGACTAAAATTTTTGCTATTAACTACATAAAAATTGTTGATTTAAGTTTAATCTCCAAAAATAGCACGTATGATTAGTCCGGTTAAGAGCTTATGGGAGAAAAAGCCACAAATTACATACATGAGCTCTTAAGATTTCCAACTAATCCTTGTTTAGCATCCCACTCATACTTAACACTATCATTTTTCGTTCTTCGCGAATTTTCGCGAACGCTTAGCCTAAACGTTAAGGAACAAGCTAGAGCTCAACACGCTCGATCGAGTCAAAATTTATTCTTATTCTACCCAGCAGGAAAGTCAAAATTGTGACAAAACACTTATTTTATTTTTGAAAATTTTTAATTTTTTTTCATTTTTTTGGTATTTTTCAAAAATTTTGGTGGTAAAAACAGGATTTCGTGAAAACAACAACTGTATGCATAATCAAATCGAAGATCCCCCCCATACTAAGACTAAACATTGTCCTCAATGTTTTACGAAGGGTCTCTACATAAATCCTAACCCGTTTATGAATTATGCTAAAGATAAACGTTAGTCGATTAGATTAGGATATCGGGATTCCCAAATGAAGCTGAGAATGTGAAGCTCTCGTGATCGAAGGACAAAAACTGCGAGCACGAGAGGCTTCAAAAATCCGGGACATCCTGGATAACACAACACAAAACACAAAACACGGAAAAGGAAAGAGCGAGCCTCCTCACAACAACAAACAACACTTATTCATTACTACCATACTACTACTACTACTACGATAATACTATGATAAGCATGGGGTGCCTCCCACGAAGCGCTTATTTAGGGTCACTAAGCTTGACCCAATCCCCCATACTTGAGCTTGTCAAGGGGGATAGAAGTGGAGACACGGAACATCCAAGACTCGGATGTTCTCTTGGTGAGAGCAAGGAAAAATCTCCATCGGGCTTTCAAGAATTTTGGTGACTTTGAAAGCTTTAGTGCCCCGGTGAGATAAGAACTACCTTGGGTGGTTAAGTCCCCTCCGAAGTAATGCTTTACACGATGCCTCCCTTAAAGTTTGGTCCATTGGGTTGAGATACCTCAATGGTTTCGTATGGACAAAACTTTGGTGATGGTTTGAAAGGTCCTCTGACCAACGTTGTTTTAAGCTTTCCCCGAGTGAGAATATCTTGTTAGTCGAGAGGTTAAAGAGGTTAAAACTGATCACCAACATTGAAAATGCCGTGGTTTTTGTCTTAGAGTCGTGAAGCTTTTCGTTCCTTTTTATATATCTAAAATAATTTCTTAATCTTGATCACGAAGCTCATTAAGTTCATTAAGTTGAGCTTTCGGTGATCACCCTCGGTCTTTAATGATCGAAAATTAGCATGTTTCAAGCCAATGATGTTCTATGCTCTAATCGATAGGTACATGGCCAAGTTCCCGTACACTCAATTTGTAAGGGTACAATCCAAGTCGGCGTCTTTAAAAAAAACGGTACGAAATGCCCATATAAAGTCGTTCATCTAGTTTGTCGGACCATGAGGCACAGGTTCTCACCCAACCTGTCCTTTCTAGAATACGTTTCAAAAACGCGATTGGACCACCTTCACTTGAACGCTGCTCGTGGTGAGGGTGATAAGCAGGGTAGCAAAGACGATGAGAGACCCCATATTTTTTAAACCATTACTTTCAAGCAAATTGTATCATTAAAAAATGGGTCCCACGATCGTTATATAGCTCTAGGTGTTCCAAATCAGGCAAAAAGAGATTTTTAAAAACTTGACTAAACACAAAGCATCATTCGGTGTGGGGAGAGCCTTTGATTTCACCACTTCAAAAGATAATCAAAGGCTACGAGGATGTATTTATTCCCTAGTGAAGACGGAAATGGTCCCATAAAATCGATACCCCATACATCGAAGATTTCACAAACTTGAATAGCGTTTTGAGGCATCTAATCTCGTTGTGAAGTTTTGCCTTGTCTTTGACACGTATCACAGATTTGATATATATGGGCATACATGATATATGGTTCGGCCAAGAGAAACAGGCATCAAATACTTTCTCGAGCGTGCGATTGGCCTTATGATGGCCCTCGGTGGGTCCCTCATGACAGCTTTGAGGATATAATTAGCTTCTTGCCATGAACACACCTTATCGAAAATGATTTGATCCGCACAAATCGAAAACGATAGGAATTGTCCCAGAAATAATGTTTAACGTTTGAAAAACTGTCTTTTTGTTGAGTCGTCATTCCTTTGATGTATAATTCACCCAATGGAAAAATTTGCATAGCTCCGCAAAACCATGGTTCGGATACATTCCATAGATATTCCACCAAAGTCTTAAAGGAAATTTACATTTAATGTCTTTGTTTTTTCTAAACCATCTTATGAGGATTCTCAAGTTTAGATAACTGATCGGCGCGAGGTTTCGACTTCCTTTTTTTTATCACGGTATGGTGATATCAAATTCTTGTAGGAGAAGAACACACCAGAGCAACCACGGCTTGGCATCTTGCTTTATTCATAATGTACTTTTTAAAGTAAGTGATCGTATCCAATATGCTTTTAGATAAAACAAGATATGGTCAAAACTTTCAAAAGCATACACTACGGCAAGCTTTCTTTTTTCCGTGTAGTTGTAATGAATGAATTTGAGCTTCTTCGATCATTGTCATAACTAGCTTTATTGTATAGGCTGAAAAGTGCTTATCTTTCGTTTTGTCTAAAACCGCACCAATCACGAAATCACTTGCATCACACATAAGTTCGAAAGTAGGTTGCAAATTGGGACAACTTAAGATCGGCTGCTTCGTGTAAGCTTCTTTTTTTTAAGAGTTTCGAACGCATCATATCAATCTTAGAAAACACATAACGGTTGTTTCCTTCTTAAGAAGGTAGTCATAGGTTAGCTATTTGGAAAAGGTCTTGGATAAACCGTCGGTTTTAAAAAACCTTGCATTTGTCTATGGAAACTCTTAACACCTTTTACGGTAGTGGATGAGGGAGATTAGGCGATAACATCGACTTTAGCACGTTCGACTTCAATTCCAATTTCGAAAAATTTTATGTCCTAACACACTTCCCCTTGATTACACATAAAGTGACTCTTTTCCCATTAAGAACTAATTGTGTTTCTTCACACCTTTTAGCATCTTTTCTAAATTAAGAGGCACGAATAAAACTATCCCCACAAAAAAAGAAATCATCATAATACACTTTGTCCATAGTCTTTTCATCATATCTTGGACAAGGCCATCATTAACATCGTTGGGAAATTACGAGGAGCATTACACAAGCCAATATGGCATGCGATCGGTCAAGCGAAAGTTCTATACGGCATGTGTGCATCGTAGTTTTTCTTGGTCCTGGGGATCTATCGGTATTTGAAATTACTCCGAAAAATCATCTAGAGGAAAACAATAAAATTCATTTTTGGCTAATCTCTCTAACATTTGATCAATAACGGTAATGAAAATGAATTTTTCGAGTCGCTTCTTTAATTTCCTATAGAGATACAAACTACTCCATGGTAACTAAATACGTGTCGAATTAATTCATTTCTTTCATTAGCAACACGGTTATTCATTTCTTGGGAACACAATGCATCTGGCTAACAATGGGTGTGGAGGATCGGGTAAATCATATCGGCTTCAAGAAGTTTTAAGACCTCCTTTTTTATTACCAGTGTTCTCCCCAAAGTTGATATGACGAATGCTTTGTCTAAACCAGTCACTTCAAACTCGGCACCTTTCACACGAGAATCAAAATTTATGCAAACTGTTAATGTGATTGCCCTTAGAATCTTTAGGCCTAATACTTCTAAGACCTCTAGGGTAGATAATGTTGTTCCTGACAAACCCGTTAAAACAAGCGTTATGATAAAACCAATCATTGTTTCACAACCAAATGTTATTCATAAGCAACAAGCTAATTCTGACTCAAACGGTTTTTCTTCTACCAGAGTAAACAACACTACTAAGATTAGAAGACCACATCCTAAGAGCAATTCTAATACTGATAGGGTTCCATCTAAGTCTAAGAGTAGTTGCCTCTCGAATAACGTCGAGAAAATAGAAGAAAATCATAGGAATTCCTAAATTCCTAAGAATCAAAAGCACATGTCATCTGAATGTAATAACATTATGCTTGCCATTCGAAATGCTAAATCCAAAATTATTTGTGTTATGTGTAAGCAATGCTTAGTTACTGCTAATCATGATGTTTGTGTGCTTAATTATAAGAATAACATGAATTCTCGTGCTGATAACCAAAGTGCGAATGTCACAATACGTGAAAATCAAAAGAAATATAAGACAAATGCCAAGAATTCAAAGGAGTTAGGGTCTAAAGGAAGTCTTACTTCATGTAGGCCTAGCAAACCTAGAACTTGTCTTAGGTGGATTCCAACTGGAAGAATTTTTGCCATGTGTGGAAAATTAACTGCATCCAGTAACACCGATAATAAGTCTGAAAAATATGTGTGTGACAATGCAAGTACTTCTAATCCCTTGAAACCTTCAAGCAAAGGGTTTCCGATTTCTACTTCTCTTCTTGGCGGGTTATCAAGACTAAGGAAACAACATACTTCTATCTATCCGATTGCTGTTCTCTAATCTACAGGTCAATGGCTTGTAATCAAATGTCAGATTGCAACCCGATCTTCAAATAAAAGGAAAATGTATGTGTCAGTGCGTTTATCCTTAACAACGAAAAAAGAAATCTTTTCGGTCTTGAGCTAGTATCAAAACATTTAAAGTTTGTTAGCTCAAGTCAATGGTTTATGTACACTTTAGATTAGTTGTCTAAGTATGGTTAGCAAGGTCAAACATTTTAGTGCGCGTTCAGATCCGAATCTGGGTACTTTTGAGTTGGGAATTTATTTTAGGAATTTGCACATGTGAATAGCTTTTGGGGAATATGAGGTAGTTAGTAAACACCTAAGTATACATAGGTGATTTATTTAAGAATTTATTAGGTTCAGTAGATAAGGGTTCGAAGTTAGAAAAGTGACACTAAAATTCTGCGTTTTCGGGTAAAATGTAGTTAAGTAGACTTATGAGTAAATGAGATGGTTAAAGTCAGGCATGGTGTCGGGGTGACCCATGGAGGTATGTAAACCCCTTATACATCCATCATATGATTGTTGCATGGACTTAAGCATTCGGCTTAGTCGCGTGTAACACGTTTATATTTTATTGTGTAGTTTTGTGCTAGGAAATTAGGAAGCTGCGTTGAGCAACAGGCGAGTTTCGTAGTCCCTTTTTTACATTGTTTTTAAATTGGGATGGAAATGATGCAAATGGTTTTGAAATGTTTTAATTGCTGTGATTATGTGGTTTAATTGATGCATGGACATTTATGTGGCTATTATATGATATGTGCTAAATGTTTATGTATTGTTGGATCAGAAGGTAACGTTCCTACCCATGCTGTGTGATTTGGATCAGAGGGTAACATTCCTACCCATTACTGTGTGATTCCGATTGGAGGGTAAAGTTTTTACCCATTACTGTGTGATTCCGATAGGAGGGTACCCATTTCAGTGTGATATTTTTGTGTGACTTGGATCATGGGACACGTTCAGTCCTGATTGTGGTTGTTTTGTACGTACGCATGTTAGCCTGTATAATAGCTAGCTTAACTGTCCTGCCATGTTCTGTTTTATTAATCATAGTAATTGATTGAAAGTTTGAATTGTGTGTCGTAAACCTATGACTCTCACCAACTATTGTGTTGACGTTTTAAGCATCATTTTCAGGTGAGCATCATGAGGATCTTAAGAATAAGAGGAGTGGTTAGAGAGACCATAGGCTGTTTGCGAAGTTTAGTCTCCTAGTTTATTTCATGCATGAATGAATATTGAATGTTGTTGATTTGAACTGCTTAGGTTTATTTTGGATGTTTTGCATGTCTTGGTATTGACGTGAACCCCCTTTGCTTCAATACAAGACGCCTGCTAGCTTTTATGTTTGTTTGGGTATTTTCATGACACTTTGTGTTTATACTTTGTTTACTTTATGCATTATAGTTCTCTATATAAACGTCATTGTGTTGTGATGATATCTATTCTCGTTATGCCTCGCGTTTCTGCCTTGGCGGGGTGTGACAGATAACCCCCCCTTATCTGTTAAAATTAGGATTAACATAGGTTTAGCATATGTTTAACATAGAATATAATTAACATAGTTTAAATTAACTTAGTTTAGTTAACCAAAATATTGATAAAACAAAAGATTAGTTCTCGCTCTCAGTGATCGACACCCTACTACCACGAAACTCCATTGGATCGGGTACACTGCCCGTTAAAGTGTTGTTTTAGGTAACGTAGGCAAAATATAAATTTAAAACTTGAAAACCAAAAATAAACACCACTACAACAGCACAATCAAAGCTTATAAGCGAAACAAAAGTGATTCTTTTGAGCGAAACAGGACCTTAAGACGAGCTAAAAAAAGTGCATATATCGAGCGAAAAAAAAGTACTTGAGTCAGACAAAACAAGTGTTTAATCTCAAGCGTAACAAAAGTATTTTGAGCGAAACAAGTAGGGATTTTTGAGCGAAGAAAGTTGAGCTTATTATTTGAGCAAAACTAAAGTACACGAAGCGAAACAAAAGTTGAACATCTCAAGCGAAACAACTTATTCAACATGCTTATTTGGACGAAACAACTTTGAACTCAATCCAGGCAAAACAAAAGCTGAAATTTCCAAGCAAAAAAAATCTTGTTCACTCAGGCGAACAGAACCCTAGTTAACACAGGCGAAACAACGGGCTTTCAAGGTTGAAACAAGCGAAACAACATGGTATTCAAGGTTCTTTATGAGAAACAAAGTTGGGAAGGTTCTGGGTCACAAACTGAGCCAACTCGGGTAATACCGAGTCACGAGTTTAGGGTTTAGAAAGAGTTACAAGCCTTAGCATATGTTAATATCGGTTACCTTCAAGTCAAACTTCATTGCATCATTAGTCCCTCATTAGTCATCACTTAACGACTGTTAACCTGTCAATCATAACCCTTATCGTTAAACTCATTGCACCGTTAGTCCTTTATTTACAAGATTTCTAACTATTGTTTATTTGGACTTAACTTGCGTCAACCTTATAACTTCAAGGTCTCATAACAACATCAACGCTAACCACAACATAAATTTATCTTCTTAAGATCCTGATCACACACTTTGCAATGTCAACACAACAAGATATTTATAATGCTGGTTGGTGTATTTAGTTTTAATACGTAATAATATCTAAAGTAAAGAAAATTCTAAAACTACCCTTGAGGACAAAGGTAGTAGGAAAAATCTTACAAAAATACTACACGTTTAACCGGTAAGTGATTACTGGGTCGTTTTCCCAAAGATTTATGAAATTGAGACCTCGTTTGTTATTTGGACAATGACTTGAATTGGTTCAAAGATAATTTGTTTTCTAAAATCCTAATAGCGAGCAAATAAAGGCACAATTAAATCTAACTACAAAAAAATGATAACGGGAAATAAAATAAAACACGACAATTAAGCAAAAATACTAAAATTAAACCTTAAATGCTTTTCTTAACTTTTTCTAATCTTAAATGACTATTTAAAAGTAAAAAGCTAAGGAATTTCTAAACCGAGATTAATTTGAGCTAAAAACGAAGAAAACGAGAACGGATCGAAATCCCGCTCTTTAAAAAGTGAAAAACTTAAATTTAAACCCTACGAAAGTAATTTTAAAACCTAAGCCTAGAATATGATAAAAGAAAATTTTATAAAAAAGAAAATTATTTTTTTGATTATTTTTGTATTTTTTATGATTTTTCTAAAGATTTTAATAAAAGAAAATGATTAAAAATACTAAATGAACTTCTAAAATTCTAGAAAATTACCAAAAGTGTAAAATGACAAGACTAATTTTATAAAAGTTATAACTAAAAATAAGCAGATGAAATAAGCTCTAAAAAGCAAAAAATAAGCTACGGCTTTATTATTAAAATAGAAAGGAAAAACGTTTACTTATAATAAATGTAGAGAAGTATGTTTGAAAAAGATCCAAAGGCACGATGGATAGTGTGTGTGTAGTGTAAGGCGTGTGTGTGAGAAGTAAGAGGACACAGGTTCGAATCCTGCCTCTTGCTTTTTGCTATTTTTTTTATTTTGAAAATTTTCAAAAAACAAAGTTGTAGAACAGCTAAAGTTAAGCAAAATGTGTAAAAGCACTTTTTTCTAAAAGCTAAACAATAAGCCAGAAAATGAGCTTAAAGCTTGACAGAAATACTTAACTACTTTTTTAAACTTTTTACAAAACTTAACAAGCTAGAAACTAAAATAAGCTAAATCTAATGCTATTACTAGACTAAAACTAACCTAATAAGCTAAACTTAACTAGAAATAAGCAAGCCATAAGCTGGAAAACCTAATAAGCACTTTTGATAAAACTGAAAACTAAACAGCCTCAAAGGGCATATTTGAGCTTAATTATAAGCTCAAAAATGGAACCTTATGAAGATAAGCCCTATACCTACTTAAAGCCTATCCTATAAGATACATTAATCAACAGAGAAAAGATATTTTGAAATACAAATAAGCAGAGAAAAAGATAAATTAAAAGACTACTTAAGCTGTTTTTGATGTTTTTGATTTTTCTATAAAAAGCTAAAATAAGCTAAAATCTAATTTTAATAAGCTAAAAACTACTTAATTATAATCTAATAAGCTAGTTAAAATAAAAATGAGCAAAAGCTAATGGCTATAAGCTAGTAATCTCAAATAAGCACTTGGTGAAAACTATTAACCCAAACAGTCCATAAGGCAACTTTTAAGCTTATTTTTCAATAAGCTATAAGACCCTTATGGACTTTTAGCTTATTACACTAAAAAGAGTACCTAAAATTCTACTTAAAACAATAATTGAAAAACATTTTGAAATTTAAATGAACAATGAAAAGTCTAAATGAAAATTGCTTATTTTCTCAGTACATACTGAGTGAACTTATGGTTTTGAAAAGACAAATGGCTAATTTTTAAGCTAAAAACAGATAAGAAAAAGATCTTTTAAGCACAAAATAAGCCGAGACAGATTGAAATTGACCTTAAAACTACTAGTATGCAAAAAATCAAGACCAAACTCCTACAAATACCCTCTGATTTTTGAGATTGAAAATTGCAGTTTGACTGTTTTTAATGCTGATGTAATTGACATCCTTTTTAACCAAAACTTTAAAATCACAAATGCAGGCTTAAAACTATGTTGCTACTTTTCTTAAAACTCTCAACTAAGAACAAATAGAGCATTCATAACAACTAGAACTAACTTGAGCTTAAAATGCTAAACTAACTAACTTAATTCTAACAGATTCTAACTACATCTATCAATCTTTGTAAAAACTAGATTAAGCTTAAACCTAGCTCTTAAATATAAACTTACAAACCTAGAAATGAGACTTAAACTCAAATTAAAGAAATAAAAGGTCAATAGTAGTACTAACTCTCAGTTAGTACTGCTATTCCAAACACCCCTTTAAAGTGTAAAAATCCATATTAAGCTTATAAATTATAAATTCAAAGAGCAAGTTGCAAATA
The DNA here is from genome assembly GCA_026074375.1 of Tanacetum coccineum. Lineage (NCBI taxonomy): Eukaryota > Viridiplantae > Streptophyta > Magnoliopsida > Asterales > Asteraceae > Tanacetum > Tanacetum coccineum. Next base: position 6,772 of record BQNB010009500.1, on the reverse strand, counting down.
ACAGATGACAATAAGTTTCAAACAAATCTAATACGCAGATTTAAGCAGACAATAAGCAAATCTATAAGCTAACAATCTATACTAATATTTTTGTTTTTATGACAATTTTATGACAGATTAATGAAACTAAAATTTTATACTACCAAGTAAACATAATAGACAACTAACAACTATAACAAGTACTAATAAGCTAAACTAAGCAATAAAAAGCAGATAATAAGCAGTTATAAGCTAGCAATGCTAATTTAAGCTAAAAATGGAAACATGAAACTTACAGGAGCCTCTGCTCTAAACAAGGCTAAAATTAGTCAAATGAGCTATCAACAAGCTCCATCTTATCAATTGATAAGCTGGTAGAGTCCTGGAAGCCCATCCCTTATTGGCTTCCCTTCCATAAAAGCTGTGGTAATTTGAATTGTGGATTTGAAAAAGATTAGCTCAACTAAGCTTTTGAGAGCTTAGTTGAGTGCTAGGCTAGCTTATGTATTAAAATGACATATTATTTAGAGCTTATTGAGATTAATCAAGAGCTTATTAAACTATTTAAGTCAAACATAATTTAACATAAGATTAAAAACAAACTTTAAATTTTATTAATAAAAACAGATTACAAAGCTTTTAAATGAGATTACAAGGATTAAAATCAATAAGATGAAAGTTACATTTATCTAAAAACTACATTTAACGAAAATTACACTAAACTACACTAAAAATTAACTATCTCCCCCCTTCTGTGAATGATAAAGGCTAGTATTTATAGTGGCTTAATGAAGCTTCTAGTTCCCCAATTTATTAAGCGCTCCTCTTCATCTTGATCATTCATTTACAACTGAAATAACATCTTTTATTTGAGTCCTTGGATGAGAATGTCACACGGATTGCCAGCGTGGCAATTCGTGGTTTGTTTCCCTTCTTGTGCTTCTTTTACAAAGGATTTAGTACAAAATTCCATCAGAGGTGTGTTTGTTTGAATCCACTATGCCATTCCTTGATCCTTCTTGACCAATCATAACTGAGATGTGACGTTTTGCTTTGCTGAGCTGTGGCTTAGTACTCGAATCTTTTAGCCATGTAGTCAATTAGGATTTACCCTTTATTTTTGATGCATGGTTAATTGAGGGAGATGATGAACAGTAGAAACAGATTCCCGCGCCCTTTTCTTTTCTTTTTATAACGTTGTTTGACTCGTCTTATAGAGATGTTGACTTGGGCTTATATGAATGTAAAGGGAATTGGGCTTAGGAGATGTTATTTGGGCTTTTTTTAAGAGTTTTGTTATAAAAAGTTAACGACCGTTAGTCTTCATAATAAAAAGACTAACGGTGTTAGGGTTTTTTGGGACTTTTTTGTGAATTTAATTTAACAATAAGGCTCTTTTGGGAATTTTGAGGGTTTTGGCATTTTGTGGGTTGACCATTGTTGACTAAGGGTTGACTTTTGATAGAAACTTCCGGCTCTTGTGCACTCTATCCATTTCGTGTCCGTGTTTGTCTGGTTTTGACCATTTTCTTGGGATTTTTGCATTATCCGTACGTACACATTCACAAACAATAAAATACACAAATACAAGCATATTTTTGCATATTTTGATCATTTAAAGGTCATTTTTGGTATACAAAAGATTTGTGATTTCTCACATATCAAAATTCCCCAAACTAAGTGACTGTCGTGTCCTCACGCAATGTTATATGCCCTAAAACCAAATACCTCAAAACTTTCCCAAACTAATCCTTTGAAAAGTAGCAAAGTCTTTAGTGGGGAGAGTTAAGAAATCACAAGTTTAAAACATCCTATTTTCCCATTTTTAAAAACCTTTTTCATTTTTTTTATATGAAAAATAACTAGAATATTCCGACTTTCGTTATTTGCATAACCTTAGGGATCATAGAACAAGATGCATTTCGATCCGAGAATGCCCCAAAAAGGATAAATTCACCGTCCCCGACTTTTCACTTGCTCCAAACCAAGCTTAAAACGAAATCACCGCTAAATATCAGTTAAAATTGATAACACTACTCATATTTGTAACTTGTGAACTTTTCACTCCCGATAATTATTATATCTTAGGTAAATGTGCTATTTTTAATTTCAACCGTAGATCAACGTTTTGTAAAATTTTATGTTTCACGTTCCACCCGAGAATAATGAGTTTGAAGGCGAGATCATTCCATGTAGCGACTTTTGTCTCGACACATCCCAACCTTGCGGCTAAGTGACCAGGCTTTTGACACCCCACAAAGACTAGTATCGAGACTCACGGACCTTAGGTTTCAAAAACTATCAGGTTTCCCGTTTACACATAAAAAACATAAAATAAAATAGTCAAAGTTCAAAAGCATATTTAAATTTATCAAAAAGAGATCTATTTATTAATTCAAACTTAATATTAAACATAACATTTATGCAATTGTAACCCTCGACCTTTTAGAAGACTGCAACATCGGTTGTGAGCCGGCAAGATGCAGCAAACTTTTATCAGTCTTGATTTAGTAGGGGTTAAACCTTTTTATTTCATCCGAAACAACTCAACTACGAGTCCAGAGACGGAGGCTTTATTTAGATAACCCGGAGTCGAATTTTGGCTTTATTCTTATTATTATTATTATTATAGAAACATTATTAAACCTCGGTCCTTTAGAAGGCTGCAACATCGGTTGTGAGCCGGCAAGATGCAGCAAACATATTTCGACCTCGGTAATTTCCTCGACCTTTTAGAAGGCTGCAACATCGGTTGTGAGCCGGCAAGATGCAGCAAACTTTTATCAGTCTCGGATTATTATTACTATGTGGGCCTTATTTAGAAACTAAACACATCGGTGTGAGCTGGCAAGAGGTAGTAACATTTATTCCGCCCACAATTTTTTTTATTATTAATTATTATTACCTTCCACCCTTTGAAACGACTGTCACATCGGTAATGGCGAGCCGACACATGAACAAACCAGAAAGTCTTATTTTGGCATCTTGAGATTTTATAATTATATATTTATAGCCAAATTCAAGTCTTGTGGTCTTTTAACAACTGCCACATCGGTATGCGAGCCGACCATGGTCCAGGAGTCTATTTCCCCACAACACTGACAAAAACCATCGATATTGTACCTTACTTTCAACCAAAATGCATCCCCTACCAGTGATTTAAACTAAAATCGTAAAAAAAACCTAAAGTAACTTTATTTATTCACAATTATATAACGTTTATTAAAGTGGCTGATGGGATCAAAAAGCCATAATTAACCTTTATTGAGCCTAACAAAAGATCCCAACTATTCTATGTTTTACATCAAAACTTATACTCTACTCTATCATCTCTTGTTCTTCACAATTTAAAATTTCTAATAAAGAAACTCGTGAATACTTAGCCTAATGAATTAAGATCGACACTTTAACAAGTCACATTGACTGGCAACAATCTTAACTCTAATAAATCGAACTTCACATATTTAAAATCAATTATGGGAACTTGCAAAGTCTTGACCTTTTCAAGTTAGACTTGCGTTTTATAGCTCCTTGTATAAAAGATTAGCAAAGATAATCTATTTTCAATTAAGGAGAAAGCTAAGATGTAAAACCGGTCGGGTCAAAATTTACTTTTCGTTCTCACCAACGAAAAACCTACATTCGTGTCAAAACACTTATTTCATTTTTTTTATTATCAACTAATTATTTATATTTTTCGACATTTTTCTACACAATTTTTTTAGATATGAACAATAAACTAGATATTAAGAATTAAAAATTAAAAATTTTGTCCAAAACGGGGTTGCGAGGGACACAGCAAGGCACAGGTAAGATCACATTTCGATAGAAATCCCCCCCAAACTTAGAATGAAACATTGGCCTCAATGTTCAAAAATGTCAGGTTTTCCCCCACACTTAGGAATGAAAAAGGCAAATGCAAAAAATTCCAAGTATGAAAGGGGAAACACAATAATATACATGATCAGGATTGAGGATTTCCATAATAAGCAAAAGATCAAAAATCGGATGATTGGAGGATTGAAAACAAGCACGGGTCTTCATGATCTTAAGGAATCCTGCAAAAACGAAACCACATACCATAGAAAGAAGCACACACCCACACTTAGGTTATAAAATAACACACTCACTTATTAATCAAGAAAATAGAAAGAAGAAAAGACACGGGTTGCCTCCCGAGAAGCGCTTGTTTTTGTTCACCGAGTCTTGAGCCTAACTCGATCCCCCCATACTTGATTTAGGTCAAGGGGGATAGAAATGGAGAAACGGGACATCCAAGTGAGGAATGTCCCCTCCAGAAATCATCATCGGGCTCTTAAAAAAATCAGAAATGATTTTGCCCCGATGAGATAAGAGAGGAGAAATGAGAATACCAGGATTGAACACTTTGTCCTCGTTTTCAGACAAAAACGGAAGCAAAAGGTCAAACACTAGACAAAGGGTGGGTTGGGTGGGTAAAAGATTAGGCATAAGAACATCGTGTTCAGAAATGTCACCCACCACTTTGTTAGTAACAACACCCATATCGGGCTTAAAATCAAAGCAAATCTCAACATCTGGTGGTTCCGGAGGAGGACGAGAAGGTGACAGATCATTAAAATGATCAAGGATAGATGACACATTTTTGGGAAGGGGAAGGGAATCATTATTAAGCAATTCTTTAAGAAAACGAAAATCCCCTTCCGAGTCATAGTCGTCGTTCTCAATGCCCGGTGGCATTAAGTCATCGGAAGCAAGAAATAAATCGATCTCCTCCATAAGAGAGTCACTATCCGCAACGGGGATATGAGATGGAGAGAGAGAGACTCAAGAATCGTATCAGTAATTTCCAAATTAAGTTCTTTCGACGGTCGTGGAGATGAATTATCATAGAACAAATTCTCAACAAGACGGATTTCATCCTCTAGATCAAAGTCGGCTTTCTTAATTCCCAGTGGAATTGGATCGATATGAGCGAGTTCACCGGAGAACTCCTCGAGAAGATAATCAAACTTAGGTGGAGAATCAATTAAAATATCATGGTTAAGAAAAGATCCGATAAGATTAAACTCGGCATTGAAATAATGTGGATTAATCTTTGGAGAAATGATTTCTTTATCATCAAAAAGAGGGTTCGAATAAATTTTGAAATTTTCCATCGGAACGTCCTCATCAGAAAGTGACTCGTCATCACTAGAGGTGAAATCGTCGTTTGAATCAAAGAGAGGATTCGAGAAAGTTGTAAAAGTCGGAGAAGTTTCATTACACTCGAGCACATCACAATCACTTCCATTATCGGAAAAATCCTCGGACTCACTTGGGATTGGGACAAGGTTCTCAACACTAGACTTTATTAATTCGTCCGATTCCTTTTTAGGAATAGTGTCAAGATGCTCGTCCCCCATTATTAGAGAGTCCTCGGGTTCTCTAGTCGGTAAGACGGGAGGGGAAGATGTGATAGCAACAGACGGAGAATATCGAGCAATAATATCTCTCAAAGGAATAGAATCATCCTCGTCGTTACAAATAGATTTAATACGTTGTGAAGCAGCAAGATACTTTTCTTCCATTAAAACGCGCTCCTTTTTCCGCATCTCGATGTCCAAACCACTATAATCTTGCAAGAGTTGTTTAATTTTAATCTCACAATCTCTTTCATATTCATCATCAATCTTCTCACCTCGAAATCTTTTATAACTCAAATCATTCGTGATATCATTAATTTCGTCATCAATCAACCGCTTCTCACTCATTATTTCTTCTATGCTCATATCTTTCTTTTTAAAACTCTCCTCTTTATTAATCCTCTCGATTTCAAGAAGTTGAACGGTAGAAAATTGCGAGGGTTGAATTTGGTCAAGACCGAAAGAATTAGAATAATTGAAATTTTGGTTCATCGGTTGACACTGGAAAGTCTTGTGAGGACCCCCGCAATTATCACAACAAAGAAAACTTGGTGAATTATGTGAATAATAATTATCATTATAGTTTTGATTGTAACATGATTCCTGCTCATAGACAAGCGAGAATCGTGGTGGACAATCATAGCCATAATGAGAATTGTTTCCACATAACTCGCACAAGTATGTCTCGTACTGGGGTTGTGGAGTGTAGTCGGAAAAATTTTGATCATTATTGAAATAATTCGAATTTGAATCATAAGCGAATGAATTTTCATTTCTCGAAGCGCAAAACGAACAAAATCCACCTTTTAACGGGCCTTCACAACCACAACAAGTGACTGGCTTTCCATCGCCATAAGTGCAATTTAAACAAGTTCCATCTAGAAGATTAACACCACACTGTTGGCACGTACATAGATAACAATAGAAGCCATCACATGGTTGTCCACACCCCATACACTCGCGTTGGTTGAATGACGTCATAAGATTTAAACAATATAGAGGATAAGAAGAAAGAATTTAAACGGATTTGAGGTTACGGAGAATATTTTTGAAATTTTTTATAAAGATAATAGAAAATAAAAAATATTTTTGGTATTTTTAATATTTATAAAAGAAAAGGAAAAATAAAAATAAAAATATTCTTGGATTTTTATCTTTTTTATAAGAACGAAAATAAACTTTCCGAAGAAAGGATCTTCAAGGCTCGAACACAAACAATCCCGTAAAAATCGCTACACCTCTCCCCGGCAGCGGCACCATTTTGATGTTGTCGTTTTTCAACGCGTTTATCAAATAAACTCTCAAATATAATATATATATATATATATATATATATATATAATACATATACGTATACGTAAGCAAAGTATCATACAAATTATTCTTAGGAAAGAATAATAAGTAATCAA
>BQNB010009499.1:0-79467 GCA_026074375.1 Tanacetum coccineum | reverse complement strand
TTGATCTATGAAGTAACGCCCTCGGATATTCAACATTCCGCTGCTACCCAGATTTGGGGGTGTTACAGATTTGACTCGGCACAACCTAACGATACATCCAATACCAACTCTAGAAAGCTATACAGGCAACAATGAGCGCGGGTTGACCGGGGGCTTACCTTTAATTACTTCTTTCACGACGAGAGAACCACGTCCGCATCAATCGAAGTGGTAGAAGGCCCCCTGAGTCAAAGGGAGAGCTTCTGCGCCTCTCTCCAAGAGATACGATTCGGTATCTGAATCGGCTGAAGGAGAGTGAGAGTTCGAAGTTGCCGGTAGGTCAATTGTGATCCTTGGGTATCAGAGATAAGCTCTGTTTGGTACTGATGACTCTATACTGCTCATAGACTAGTATAGGTTCAAAAATATCCATTTCAATAGGCGCTAGCCCCAAAGCGAGGATAGAGTCCTATGGCATATGTCTAGATGAAAAATGATTTCTTTCCATTTTCCATCCATGTCCACTTCCTTCTGGATCGATACTCGCACACGGGATCTTATTCACCTAAGTTTCATGCGTTCTTCTCTCTTCGAATTCATTGGCAAAAGCATTTCCATTTGTTTTTGATTTTCTTCATTAAGCACCTTTAATCAATCAATCAATTGTTTCTAAGCTGGGAAGTTGGTTTCTTTTTTGGGTCACCCCCTTTCTTCTTGTTTCCAAGAGAAGAGGAGAAAATCTCATGAACATTTTTTTTTTTAGATAGAAAATCGAACAAGAAAAACCATTTCTTTTGTCTACGTTTATTCTTGCTTTATATTCTATATTATTCGAATTTCAGAAAAACGAAAAGATTCAAAACCCAAATAATCAGGCTGTAGTACCTTGGTTGAATTTTCACATAGACAGGATGCTCTACTCATCATAAGGAGATTCATATAAAATAAAAGGAGGTTTTTTTTGCATTTTTCTTTTTTTAGTTCTCCTTTTTTCTATCTTTTATTATCTATCCTAAAACATAATAAATATAGGTCAAAAACAAACGTGCTTGCAATTTGTTGTGAACTAATAGAATTTTTCTCTATTTCCTTTTTTCCCTTTAACCTCTTATCAATAGTTAGTGTCCTTTAGTTCTTTTTCCACTTAGATAGAAGTATCAGGCTACAATATTCAATCAATGTTTGTAAGAACTGTTCCAAGAGCTTCTTATGAAAATGTGAAATTTGATCGTTGTTTTTTCTCTTCTCTGTGAACTAAGATTTTTCTGGACTATTCATTTGACAATTCTTCCAGTTTCATCTATTCCTCTCTTCAAGGCAATATGTTTACTATTTTGAATAGTTGGTTTATTGCACAAAAATATACAGAAAAATTCATACATAAGCAGGATTCCATTAATTAAACATTACATTACAAACCGAAAGCATTAAACACACATACTAAAAAACATATACTAAATAAAAGCATAACACCCCATCCTGCATCTACTTAACTAATGGATAATACAAGTACTAATTTCCTCCGTGCTGATATTCAATGACCAGGACAATGAGCGCTTGCTGCTCCGCCCGCAGCATTATTAGTCTACTCTCGAGGACCCTTGTTCTCGGGTCCGTCGCACGGATGCGGTTTTCCACGGCGGCAGGGTTCGCCGGGAACCGGCGTCTCCAAAAAAAGTCTGTTAAGATTCTCCGGCGTTGGCGCAGTTCGTTTTCTACGTGCTGTATTTCGTTTACAACTTGAGCGAGCCTTACTGCATCCGCAATAGTAGCCATACGTGCTAGTACTCAATTTCTTTGATTTGAATTTGATGAAGTGAAGACACTTTTCGAGCCTCCATTTATAGCCTAAGAAAAGAATCTCGCCCCGCGAGTACGCCGGACCTACTATACTCAAAAAAGGCTGTTTGTTTGAACAAACTCGGCGACCGTATAACAAATTGTTGCTTATAGCTGCAGACTTTATGAACCTGTACACCAGCTTACGTGAAAAAGATTCCATATTCTATGCCAATAGACTCGTGACATCCATGTACTGAGTCGTCAAATGAGCCACGTTAAGAAAGCCCAAGTTATACGCATTGGCCCACAGGGTGCCCCACCCAATAGGGCCCGAATGAAAGACCCAAGCCTACATGAACCATCACAAAGAAAGTCCTCAAAATGGTCCTGTTTCGATGAAACCTCGATGAAAGCCCGCAGAAGGGCCAAAGCACAACAAGCCTACCCATCATCAAAGCAAGACCCAATGCAAGAACTCCCTTTATATGAAGTTCTTCCGTACGTCTTGGATGTCCTTGATGCTTCATTCATCTCCGATCCCTTCTCAACTCAAACTTGTTTTTAGGCATGCAATAAATAGACACTGGTTCTTACCTCTTTCCTATCTATACTCAATTTTAGGCTAGCTATAAGATTCAAGTGCTATAAGATTCAAGGTTGGTACTAAAATACTTGTTGATCACATTCATGGAGGAGATGCACAGAGGGCTCTAGTCTTTTCACGGGGGTTTCTCCTCATCAGTCTTTGTTTTCATGTCAGTCTTTTTCTCGACTAATGTTTGGTTAGTGACCCCTGTCTGTACTTCAATCTGTGATTTCAACTTGGCAATCTCTCTATTCCTCTCTTCTAATTTCTCATTGAGTCTCTCATTCTCAAGATGGAGTACTCTATCACTTAGTGATGAAATCACTTTTCTACTAATGTAGTCTATGTTAGACAAGTCATGTATAGCAATAGGCTCAGTATCCACCCAGTTCTTATTACTGTCATATACGGGTAACCTCTTAGACCCCTCTTTCAGACCTAAACTGAAGATGATTTCTTGATTTTTGATCTCCAAACTTTCCCAATCAATCCTGAATTTTGCATCCACCTTGACCTGCACCCTTCTCGATGGTTCTGCGTACTGTTTCTCAAACCATTCGGGAGTGACCTTATCTTTAGCAGGTCCCTTGTATTTTTTGACTGTGCTTCCTTCCAAGGTGTAGTAACTATAAGCTTTTGGTGCAAGAAAGAAACCTTTCACAATTTGATCTTCCAGCTTTAACATACCCAAGATTGAAGATGAAATCAATTCCTCAGGGAGTGGCTGACTTAGCACTACTGAGTCTGTGTCAGTGTAGTAGCAGTCATCCCTTGAGATATAAGGGTACATATAGATCCTAGCTGAGGCTGTGATAGCAGCTGCTAGTTGGACAGCAGAGTTCTTCGGTGGGTTCCAATGAGTTCCGTCATTTCCTGTATTAGTATGGTAGGATACGATGAAGTTGTTCTCGCTAAGCATATCCCCATGTATAAATCCTTCGAATGAAACAACATCGGTGTACCTTTTGAAATTGCACACCTCTGTGATTGTGCTTTTAGGGTTAATCCCGAATCTACCGTAGAGTGAATTCATAAGGATCTTGTACACATAGGACAAAGCATCATTTCCTTCTTTCCTTGCTTCTAACCTGCTTGAAAAGAGCGAGCTAACAAAGTCTTTGAAAGGACTTTCCTTCCTCTCAAAGAGGTAGCCTGAGATAGGGACCACCTTGTACCCAAGGCCTACTGCATACTTCAACTCCTCGCTATAGTAGACTCCTATAAACTCACCAGTTGGAAAGATCAGAGTACCCGTCTTAGAACGATATGGCAGAAAGGGCTTATTGATTGTCTTCGGACATACCACATATGCCTCAATAAAGCCTAACATGCTATCAATGTCCATGTCTTCCAGATTTGAATACCATACAGGTTTACCACAAGGCATAGGATATTCTTTCATTACAAAAGGATAGAGTGAGTTCACATCATAGTAGTAGAGATTCTCACCATATGGCTTATAAGAATCAGTATGACCTCCATAGTAAGCTTTCCTAATGAAGGTGTCTTCATTTTGGTTAGGAATGTGTATTGGAAAGATCTCATCATTGTAGTATCTCAGACGAAAGATGTTTAGAGCCAGAGATGAAAGAGTGATTTTGCTTTCAATATCTAGCTGGTACAGCTTCCAATAGATGTTTTGTGCTTTTTGCATGACTCCACCTAAGAGAAGGATATCCGTCTTCATATACTCTATCAATACCTCTTTGTCTTTCTCAAGACTTTTCTCGTTTACACTCTCGTGGTCAACAGAGCCTTTAGTCCCAAGATCGGGGCATAGACTCATAGCTAGGTTCTGAAGCGTACCAGGGAGTAGATTCAAGGAATCCCTGAAGCGGAATAACATCACTTTACCTGAATAGACTGATAACTCATAAAGCCTATTGTTCCGCATAAGTGGTTTAATCTTGTATTTAGGGTGATGACAAGCAAGGTGCTTAAGCAAGAAAATTCCATCGAATCTTGAGAAGTTGTGGAAGTAAACAGTTTTGGCTTTCTTCTCTTGTTTCACAAGTCTTTCTATCATACTGATCAAGTCAATCATCACTTTTCGACTTCTTTCTTCAAAGCTATCCAGGATGACTTTATAGTCTTCACTATAGTAGGTATGAATTATCATATCCTTTTCTATCATTTTACCAGGATGAACCATCATGAGACCCGCGGCATAAGGCTTATGAATGTTATTTACAATGATTGTCTCGAGGTCAGATACAATGAATGGTTTCAGTTCCGTGCTACCCTTTTTGATAGCTGTGATATACTCAGGATACTCTTTCTCTTTTTGGGGGTCTACTCCGGTGCTTACTGGAGATAGACTCCTATCTATGCTAACTATCTTTGTTTGGTTTTCTTTGTTATGTTTGCATGTATGGTATGGGAAAACCCTAGTGTAAAATTTTGACTACTTAATTTCATGCTAATATAAATAAAGACTTATTCGTAAAAATGTGCAACATTCCCTTGACAGAAAGAGGCAGATATTTCATTAATAAACAGAGCAGAGGAGCCAACCCCAGGAACCTTCTTAAGAGTAAGTAGCAATGTCTACGCCCTTTTGAATTGCTATTTCATGGAATAAGCGCTTCCCAGATGGGTATAAGGTAGGAGTACCGGCGAAATGGTTTAGGAAAGGCTCTGACAAGACCTAGCCAATGCAGACCCATTTTTTGAAGGGAATCCACTTCCCAATTCTCCCCCGGTCTGGTCAGCATATACTTAATCAGGTCCGTTCGAGCAATTACCAACACTGTTGTGGAAAGGAAGTAGTGTCAGAGCTTGGTTGCTGCAAAGTAGAGCGAGAAGCACATCTTCTCGATCGGCGAATCATTCTTCTTAGGGCCCTGTAAGACCGATAATACACGGCCTGCTCCTGCCCTGAATCAGATCGAATTGGGGCATAGGGGATGATTGTAGATAGACCATCAGCATAAGAAATTCTCGTAAACCAAGAACCATCAAGCAATTTCATGCTTTTGTTCCTAATTGGGTAAACCGGCGCATTCGCCTTTACCACTCCACTCTGTTTGTAGGAAGGTACTTCCGGCCCTCCTCAAGGATACCCGGGTCAATCTTTTTAGGTTGTGATGTAGGAAGAACCATTTTCTCTATATCCGCCATCTGTGTATAAGGGTCAGCAAGCTCCGAATCCCGTTCGTTCCGGTCAAGGAGCAATTTCAAACATTTCCATTTTGATATTGTCTTTCCCTTTTCAATCTGTCTCAGAGCAAGCAAAGTCTGACCTTATCTACTTATAAGCGCAGAGGGAAAGTAGCAACTTGATTTGGACCATAGGGGCTTCCTTCCGAACTACGGATAGGCTACCGGGCTTTGCACTTCGGCCCGTGAGAATACCGTGCTCTATCTCTTCTCTCACCCGACAGAGAACTATCGTCTCGCTTTCGCTATTTCTTGCAAAAAAAGAAAAGACAAGGGGGGGACATAAAGGCCTTACCCCTGAACATCAAAACAAGCTAGGGAGCTCTAAAAAAGAACATGCCTTGGCTATGAACAGGCTTTTTAGAATCAAAAGGAAGAGACCCTAAGCTATTAAATAAAATGGAGTCTGAATGAGTATGACCATAAGCAGCCAAACAATCTGCAGCTTTGTTGCCCCCCCTAAAGACATGAGAGAATTTCGATAAAGAAAAATGTCCTTTCCCAGCAAGCACAACTCACTAGCATGATCCTAAGAAAGCCACACTGTGATTTTGATTTGGCACCATTAAACCAGGAAGCCAAAAGATGGTGAAGAGAGGAGCTTTCTAAAATCAATCCACATTGAGACTGGGAGAGAAATGAGACCCTATTATCTATCCTAGCAATATCACTTTGAGAGAGGTGATCCACTCTTTCTATGCAAGGAGAGGAACAGCAAACACATTTGGAGGCAAAATGAATTCCAAACCTGGGAAAACTGCTATCAACAGCAATGGCATTCTTAATTAGTATTAGTTTCCACAAAAAAACACCCATTTTCAAGGGCAACCATTTGTTCCAAAGATTGTCTCCTGTCAGAAGTGGAAGAGGAAAAGGTTATATGCGTTCAAGTGAAAATAGGGTTATGTTTCAAATTTGTTCAAGAAAAATGATGTGCCAACTAAAACAAGGTCTCTCACTGTTGCAGAAGAAACAGTTGCAGATGAACTTGGAAAATCTGTCAGTATTAAAGAACCGCGCACTCAACGACGTCGAAGGAGTCAATTTACAATTGACGGCCAAATTGACAAAGATGTTACAGATACGTATGCTAAGTGGGGATAGAAATCAAAGGTCCCATAGTTGACGATCCAGCAATTCAGTCATTGTTAGACTTACAGAAAGGATCAAAGCTAGCAAACTCAAGAGTTTGAAGCAAACGAAGCAACAAGTTGCAGGAGAAGGATCGAGTGCTGCTCACACCAAATACTATGCTAATTTAGAAATAGACAGTGATGCAATACTCCATTCTTTATGTTCAGATACGTCAAAGGAAAGCGCTAATGAAACTGATGATGTTGACGAATCATATATGGATTTAACTACTGATAATCCAGTTGGAGATGATGATGCTGCAGGGTATGGGGTGTTCATGTATAATAAGACCACTTAGACACCCAATTCCACCTACCTCAGTCCGACGATTACAAGCTCCTCTATGGACTTCATTCAGACATTGCTAGATGAAACACCTGTAAACAAATTGACGAATTTAATGAGTCATCCAGTTTATACTGATACTCACACAACCTCAGTGCTGCATAACCCAGAGGGAAATCCTAAGGTAAGAAGCTTTCAATCAAGTGCATCTGAAGTACCTTTTGGTACACCTATAGATGTTCAAGCAACTAATCTTGTATTAGAGGAAATGTTTTTGGGCGAGGCAGATCATCACATATCATCTCCACCAGCAAATACAACATACCTTCCTATCAAAACTCCACAACCAATCTCACTCCAAGCCAAAGCAAAGAAGCTGATGCAAAAGGCGAAAAAGAATATGAGGAAGATCAACTTCAAAAAGGCAATTGCACATAATTTCACAGATTATGATCATAAGATAGAAGCTCTTACAAATTTCAATGCGTCTAAGGCATTTAAAAAGGTTGTCCAAGCAAGAGTTCTGACAGAAATAAAGAAGCTTCTACCTACTCATATCCCTAAAGCCGTTGCAAACTATGTTAGGCCACGTCTTAACAACTCCATGCTAGAAGTCATGCAAAACAACTAGATCAGTCTATTCACCAAATAATCCACCTTCGTTGATGATCTTTCACATATGGAACTAAATTTAAAGCTGCTGAACAGAAATCATGAGAACAAGACTCACCTTATAAATCAGAAGCTTTATGATACTCTTTATGATTCCATCCTCCTTGATCAAGACGCACTCGATGCTCAATAAGCTGAACCATCCTTTCATAAACGGACCCACAATCATCAGGATCCTCCCACTGATCGTGAGAGGGAGAAAAAGAAGAAAAGACAAAAGGATGTTGTTCAATCGTCTACTCAAACCTCAAGAAAAGACAAAGCTCCCATGGTTCAAGCTCAAGAAGACACACATGCTGATCAAACCCAAGACCAAGCAGACATTCTTATTTAACAACACTCTAATCCAGGATGGTTTACCAAGAAGTCGGGGTCAGCAAATGCTATAAGAAGAACAACATGGTTCGATCTACTTTTGAAATCAAACATTGATCAAAATGAAGATCATATTCTTGGACCATCTACTGTGGTTATAACAAAGAAGCTTAAAGAAATCATCCAAAAAGACAAGCTCACAATAGCAGATCTTCAAGGTGCAGGTCTAGAGAAGCTGAAGCGACATTATAAGAACAATGTGGAACTAGAATATCATGTTGATCAACTCAAAGCAGCAGTGGTATCTGAAGCTCAATGGAACAACGATGAAGAAGATGTGTCCAAACCAAGATCATTTGAACGTCACATGTCAAAAAGCTCTAAACCTCTTCCCAGCTTTTACAATAATGACTTCTATTACCTAGTAGACCTTAGCACTAAAGAGAAGTATACTACATCCCTCACCAAACATTATGCTGTAAGGTACCACATCTAATGTATAGAAGATATGGCTTCTTATATATGGAGTAAAGATGTTCATCATTATCTGACTAAAGCCCTGAATGGAATTCATCATTGGGAAGACACTAGACAAGACTTCTTCAAGGCAGAAATCAATAACCAAACATCGAGAAATGTTTACTCTGATAAGAAAATCATCTCAGTTGTAAGAGTTGTGGTTAAGAGAAAATGGGGGTATAGATTCTTGTCATCAATTTTGGTAAGGAGATCAGATAAACAGGAATACACTTTCAGTTATGCAGATCTACCTAGACTCAGCCTCAATGACATAGAAGACATGTATCTACTCAAATTCCAAGACAAGATGCATCATCTCCCTTCAGAAGATAAGAGGGACTTCAACAATGCACTTCTACTCTTTATCCGAAGAACAGTAATCAAGAACAGAGTTGAAGATTTGTAGTTGGAGTAGAGAGCTATTAGAGAACCATCAACCTTACCAAACCCAAGCTGTACTTCGAAGGAATCAATGAAAAGATACCATACATAATGACTAGAACAGAGAAGGGAGTCGTATACTTCAATAGATTCAACCACCGATCTTTGATGAAGCTTAATGAAGTACACAAATTCTGTGATGGTACTCTGACAAAGATTCAAGAAAATCTGATTGAAATGATAACCAAGAACAAGTTGGGTTGAGGTAATGAAAGGTTGAAAGGACGTGACTAGAATGACAAGGACATCAAGAAATCTAAAGAGATGGTGAACAAGATTGATCAAGTCATGAAGCGCAGAGAGCAGCTATGTCGCTTGGAAGAGTATGTTGGTGGACGTCCTAAGACTATTAATCCTTGTGTTTTTGTAAGGCCTATGTAACCGCCCCTTAGGGGGGAGATTGTTAAAAACACAGAAAATGTTGGTTACAAAGGCTATTTATCTAGTTTATACTGTCTAGGGATTAATAAGTGCAATTAGGGAAGGACTAAAGTACAATCTGTAATATCCCTTAATTGCTTCCTAGTCCCTCCTTCCTTATTATAAAAGGAGGGATAAGGAAGGGTTAAGAGGTGGTGATTTCTCTTTTTTAATCTAATATTCTCTTATTTTCTCTCCTCCTCACCCACATGCTATCTCTCTCTCTCTCTCTCTCTCTAGGCGTCTCTCTCTCTCTCTCTAAAACTATATAGTGTGTAGCATATGTTGTGATATTCATCAGTAAGGCATCTACAAAATTTGAGTTTTGAAAGACACTTTTGTGATACGTGTGGTCTAGGGAGTCAAGGTAATGCAAACAATAGGACTAGGAATAAAGTGTCAACTACTAGGGTTTTAGGGTTGTTACACTTAGATTTTTTTGGTCTATCACCCATTTAAAGTTACAGAGACAACTTTTATACTTTGATGATCACTCAAACTACACTTGGGTTGTATTTGTAGAGTCTAAGGATGATGTCTTAGAAAAGTTTAAAATCTTATGCAAAAGGCTTAAAAACCTACATGATTGTTCTATTGTTTCAATTGTAACTAATCATAGTAGTGAATTTGATAAATTGCAATTTGGGAACTTTTGTGAACAACATGGACTGTCTTATAACTTGTCGGGCCCATTCACTTCTCAATAGAATGAGATTGTTGAAAGAACACATCGCAAGTTAAGAAAGATGAGTCGTGCTATGTTAGACGAGCAATCCATTTCACAAAAGTTTTGGTGTCATGCATTAGATACGACAACATACATTTTTAATAGGGTTCATATTAGAATAATCAGAGGTCTAGTAGTCGTTTACACTATCTTTATATACTTGTGCTCTTAGAGCTTATGTGCTATGTGCTAGGACTTATGTGAAAGCTTATGTGCTATGTGCTAGAACTACAATGGAAGTATCATGCATGGCTTGATAAATCTTGATGCATGCATGCATAATTGTAGGAACTAGCTTGTGTAACTTAAGCATCCATTCATAACCATATCATAACTAAAACATAATAAATCACTCAAATCCTTAAGGCATAATTATCTTCCCAATGGGGCATCTTTCTTCCAAAATCATAGCTAATTAAATCAACTAGGAATCAAAAGTATTAAACCTTATTACCTAAAGGTCAATAGCCAATCTAAGATTCATACCTAACTCATAATTCACCATTATAAAATGATGTTAGATGCAAACTGTTGAGGTAAATTTATGTGGGCTACTTGGGCTTGGTAAAAGTGACCTCAGCGGTGATGAATATCGAGTTCAGCTTGGTACCTTTGGAGCTTAATCCTTCGTCTCCTAGCTAAAAATAAGAAAGAACACCGTTAGCTCGCCCCGGGGTGTGAATCCGGGACCAACTCCAGCGTGAGAGTAAGTATGGTGGTATGAGATAAATGAGGATAATATAAAGTATGGTCCAGAGTAGGTGTTGTGTATTTCGTCTTGGGGAAATGAGCCCTCCCTTTATACTATTTGGGATTCACTACAAGACATAACCGTGGTGCTCTCTTGGTACGATCTGTCAGCTACGTGTCATTCCAATTACTGTGGTCCTTCACTAGGACTGTACCTTTGTCGTGTTGTCTTTAGATATCGCTGCATTAGGACGGAGCTAATAACTCCGGACCTGACATGTCCTTCGACACACCAGCTTCGCCAGAATTCTGGGGGTGACTCCGAACATGATTTGTCCTTCGACAAATCAGCATCTCCGGAGCATTTTTTTGGTTTAGCCCGTGTTAGTTTGGCAGAAGCATCTAAGCTAGATTTATCCTTCGGATGGTCCGAGGGAGACTCTACCTCATCATGTCCCCCCAATCTAGTATCTGCCAAGCTAGCTTGTTAGTGCTAGACTTAAATGTGCTTTGCGTCATTAATGTTCTGCTTTTGCGGATGTGGCTTGCTTTTTGTCCATACACTTTCTTTGCAATGTGTCATGTGATAATTTCCCAACAGTCGTGTCTTTTCCTTCTTTCCCTATAAATAGTAGCCTTCTTTTTAATTTTCGCTTTACCCTTGCTATAGTAAAAACACATATTGTTTCCGGAGCTATCAATTTTGTTTTCTGACACTGCTTACTTTGCTCCGGATTCTTCCCCTTCCTAGGTACCTTTTCCTTTCCCTCTTACTTTTTCAATTATGGCTAAAAAGATATGGATCTATACCATTCTCGACTCACCCAAGATGAACTGAACAATCTGATCATTAAATATAAGATACCCCGTGATCTCCACCCTCGGCTACCCTCAGAAGAATTTATGATGTCCGAGCTTCCGGACAATGCCATTGGTATTTATCATCGGATGTTTGATTTTTTTGGTGTTTGAATTCCTTTTTCTTCGTTCCTTCTGGCCCTTATCAAACATTATAAGGTCCATTTCTCTTAGTTGGGTCCTCTAGGTCTTAATAAGGTGATTACTTTCGAGGTGCTTTGTCGGTCTTTGCAGATAGAGCCGACGGTGACCTTGTTTAGGGTTTTTTAAATGTTATGCAAACAAGGTGATTGGTTTTCATTTGCCAAGCGGCGTGCTCCTTCTCCAGTTTGTATTGATGATAATCGTTCTTGCATGAAGCACTAGAAGAGCGGATTCTTTTTAATTGATCGGCGGGCTATTCCAGATTCTATGGTTTGGAGACATCCGGACGCAGCTATTGATGATCCACGGCCTGCTACTGGCTATTTTAGTGTGGCTGATGTGCGCCGGTTAAGTGCACATGTTATAAAGTTGAGGGATATGCCTGAGGCTGTATTAGTTTTATCTGGGTTAAGTTGAGTTTGGAAGAGTCGTGTCTGTGATCCGGTGCTTCGGGGTGCCGATGGAAATGGTACGGGGGGTAGGCTTTAACTATTGTGTTATATCCTTGACTTCTGTTGCTTGCATTCATTGTTGTTTTCCTTTTTGCAGTTATGGGCATTCATGATTTTCTCTGTCTTCCTGAGTGGACCGGTGCTGAGGTCCAGGAGGAGCCCCATCTTGATGTTAGGTCGACCCTTCAAAGGCTTCCCTTTTATTGCGCTCCTCCTACTACAGCCAATGCTGTTATTTCAGATCCTACTCTGGAGGATCTTGCCGTTGGTCTCCCTAGTTCTAAGATTCTTGCTAAGGCTGAAGCTTCGTAGAAGCGAAAGGCCTCTACTTCTGGTGCCACTTTGAGCCATGTTGCTAAGCGTACTAGGTCTGCCTTGGCTCAATTATTCGGTAGTACTACTCGCCCCAGTTTGTTTGTAGGTGACTCTGATGATGAAAGTGATGGTGATGATGATGCTTGTGTTAAGATTCTGTTGGTTACCCCTCTTCATTTTGCTTATGTGATCCCTTCCTCAGGGAACCAGGGTCGGAGCTCTACTGCTCCCGCTGCTGAAGGTTTTAACACCCGAGGTAATTGTTTTTTATTTCTAGCTTGTTTTTGTCCTTGTCATCTTTCTTTGTCTTATCTTGCTTTTATTTTGCAGATTCTCGGGGTAAGGGTATTATGGCCGATGATGCTGCTGCACCTTCTGTTGGTGCGAGCCGATCGAGGCCATCCTCCGGACCTGTTCCTTCATTTAGGGATGTTTCCGGTGACGCCATTCATGCGGATTTCTTCCCTTTTTCTGCTGGTCTATATTATGCCACCTATCCTCAAGATGGACTTGCTGGGAATTGTGAGTTTACTCGTGAGGAGTGGGATGCTCCGTACCAGCCTACTTTCAGGGTTCTAACTAAGGAAGTCTTCAAGGATCTTGCTGCTTGCAAAACTGTGGCAGATCAATTTCCTACTCCTGGTGAAATGGTCTGAGTTGAAGTGTTGTCTGAGGATCAGATGACTGCGAAGATGAGTGTGCTACATTATATGATGATGTCTCATAGTGGCGAGCTTATTGCTCGTTATCGTGGTTTGCTTTAGTCTCATCATGAGTATGTTCAGTCAGCGGATTCTAGGCTGAAAGGTTATGAGGAGAGGGTTGCTGGTGTGGCTAGACTAGAACTTCAAGTGTCTACCTTGAAGAAGCAGGTTTCTGGGCTTAATGATAAACTTGTTTCCTCTGATGCTTCTTTTGCTAAGTCCAAGGCTAAGGGAAATGAGAGGAAGAAAAAGATCAAGTCTCTTACTAAAAGTCTGGATAATTTGCATGCCGAGGTGGCTCGTCTATCTGCTGCTCTTAATCAGGCCACTGTGCTTGAGGCTGAGAAGGATGAGGAGATCCTTCGTTTGAAAGCAACTCCTCCGGAGTTTGCTTCCTTCTTCCGCGGCCAGTTCTAGGATTTGGTCTGGAAGTTTCTTGCTTCTGATGAATTTAGTAGAGTTCAGGGTGAACTCCTTTCTTTAGCTGCTAGTGCTGGATTTGAGCGTGGTTTGAGTATGCATCAGACTAAGGATGAGTTTGCTGTTGTGTTAAAAAAGATGGCTAATTTCATGCCTGGTGCACAGGATAGGCTTGCTGAAGCCTCCCCCTTGTTGCCGAACTGATTATGCCTTTCTTAACAAGATTTCTGAGCATGCTTCTGAACCTCTATCAGTTATCCTTCAGCTTGAGCCTGAAAAATTGGCTCGTCCGGCCAACGTCCCCACTTCAAGGGATGCTCGTGTTTCTCCTCCTATCACAAAGGAGTCAACTATGACACCTGCCTCCAAATCCTTGGAGTTGTCTACTAATGCTGATCTTACCCCTTCTGTTGTTGCTTCTAAGTATAATGAGGAGATGGTAAATGCTGAGGTTGACAGGTCAGGCCCAAAGATGACTGATGACATTGCTGCTGCTAAGTCCGGTCATGCTTTTGTGCAGGGTATTTCTATCGCTCTTCAGGATGTTATGGAGTTGGTGGTCGTAGGGTCGGGGTGTGCTTCCTCCGACCCTAATGATGTTGTGGTTGCCCTTTCTGCTGGTGAGAAAGGTGATGGTTTGGTTCCCTCTTCCGCTGCTGGTGAGGATGCTGCAGCTAACCCCTCAGGGGTTTAGACTTAGTTTTTTCCCTTCTCCCTTTCTTTTTTATTGTTATTTTTTGTAAGTCTGTTTTCTGTTAGGGGAGGAGGTGTGGTATGCCGGAGAACACTTGTTGCTCTGAGCTTGTTGCAAACTGACTGTAGATGTGTGGTTGTCCATCTAGTGGATCCTGAGTCATGCCACCTGCCCTAGGCCGAATGGCTTCCCCTTTGGAACCTGTAGCATAGCTGGTCAAGCCTCATCAGGTTCAATGGGCTAAATATTGCTTTTCGGAGCAAATATCATATTATCACGCATAGATTTTTGATTTGCCTGGTTACTAGCTCGTTAAGTATTGTTTCTCTTTCCTTTTCATGTAACTACCGACTACATTCGGTTTGTAATAAGTACTTTGTAATGTAATTTCCTTTTTAATATAATCCACTCTTTGGTACACCGTTTTGTTTCTCATAGCTTGTTTGTAATGTTTATACGTTTATATTTAGCACTTTAGCATTGGTTTATGCCCCAAACGCCTTATGTTTGCCCCTATTATATGTTTTTCATATGATCCAAACGATCACATCCGGACCACCTCATATACCGGAGCAGATTTTTATTAGCTATGTTCGTACACATTACAGGTTGCTTATGTTTCCTTCCTCATTAGTTGGTGCATGTTCTCTCCATGATGTTGTTGTTCATCAGAGTTTCTTGCTCGGAAGGAGGTGATCACGGTGTCCCCTCCTCCGGCCTTATGCTAAAGTTTCGTGTTTTAACTTTGCCTTCCCATATGTGTTTCATGTTCATGGGGTAAGTGTGTTCCTTTATTAATATCCAGAAGTAGCGAGCCATCCGGAGCTTACCATGCTTCGTGTTTGCATCATTGTTATTTATCCAACAGAATTTGACTTTGTCATGTTA
Organism: Tanacetum coccineum; assembly: GCA_026074375.1. Taxonomy (NCBI): domain Eukaryota; kingdom Viridiplantae; phylum Streptophyta; class Magnoliopsida; order Asterales; family Asteraceae; genus Tanacetum; species Tanacetum coccineum. The sequence goes on along the minus strand of BQNB010009499.1, from coordinate 64,283 downwards.
AGGTGAAAATCAAATACTTAGATATAAAAATAGAAGGGCCATCTGAGGTTAACTAACACTTTGAAAATGGTCACCTCGAATGGGTTATGTTGGGAATTTTGAGTTACTACTGCCAATACTACTTTACTACTGCTGGTTCAATATTGATACTGCTGCTAAAGACTGAAGAAATAGACTAAGTAGTTAGTATTGCTAGTTATATTAGTTAGTACTGCCAGTACAAATGTTAGTACTGTCAGTATAGTTAGTACTGTTAGTTAATAGTTAGTATTGTTAGTATTATATAGTTAGTACTGCTAAAGTGATATGCATGAGATATATTAGGAATAGATATGTGATTGGTGATATTCACACTGTAAATATATATAATATATAATAAAATATAAAATATATATATAAGTCTAAAAATCAACAAGATTATCAATTTATAGTTAGTTATTCTGTAACCTTAGCAGAATATTTGCAATCAATATATTCAAGTTTAGTATTCATTGTTCTTCTTAGTATTGCAAGTTAGATTCCGCATAACTTGTAGTATTCACAATCATAGTTTCTCTTATAGTTAGTTTGGATTTATCCAGGTTAACTAAGCTTTAACAAGCTAATCAAAGATCTGTTTATTTGGGACTTCACAAGTGGTATCAGAGCTTGTGGAGAAACTCTGAATAAGAAGAACTTTATCAGATCTAGATCTCTTCCTAAAATACATAATGTCTGGTGAAGAACCTGCAACACAAATAGCACCAGTAGAATCTCCTCAAATGGTGTCTACTGTAAAACTTCCTATCCTCAAGAAGGGTAAATATACCCTTTGGAGCATGAGGATAGAGCAGTATCTCACTAACACAGATTATAGTTTGTGGCAAGTGATCTTGAATGGTGATGGTCCTATACAAGTAACAACTGATGAAAATGGTGTTGAAACTGAAGTACCTCCAAAGACTGCTCAAGCACTATTATCAAGACAAAGAGAAAGAAAAGCTAAAATCATTCTGCTTTTGGTTATTCCTGATGAGTATCAGCTAAGGTTCCATGCAATAAAGGATGCAAAGACTCTGTGGGCTGCTATCAAGAGTAGGTTTGGTGGTAATGTTGAATCTCAGAAGATGCAGAAGAATGTCTTGAAGCGACAATTTAAAAACTTTTTTGTATTTGAACAACAGAAGTGCCTAGATAAAGCATATGATAGTTTTTCAAAAACTAATCAGCCTACAGAAGTTCATGGTGCAGCTATTTCTAATGAAGATGCAAATCAGAAATTTTTAAGAGCTCTACCTTCATCATGGAATAATGTAGCCTTGATTATGAGGAACAAAGATGGTATAGATGATTTAGATATTGATGATCTATACAATAACCTAAAAGTGTTTGAAGCCGATATCAAAGGCTCTTCTGGATCATCTTCAAACTCTCAGAATGTGGCCTTTCTCTCTGCAGAAGACACTAGAAGCAATAATGAAGTTAATACTGCTAATGGTGTTTCTACTGCATCAGGCCATAATTCTCAAGGACAAGCCTATTCATCATCATATACTGATGATCTAATGTTCTCATTCTTTGCTAATCAGTCAAATAGTCTACAACTGGATGATGAAAACCTATAGCAGATTAATCATGATGATTTGGAAGAAATGGACCTTAAATGGTAGGTGTCCATGCTCTCTATGAGGGTTAAGAGATTTTATAAGAAGACTGGAAGAAAGTTAATCTTTAATGGCAAAGAACCTGTAGGTTTTAATAAAACTAAATTTAAATGCTTTAACTATCATAGAAGGGGCCATTTTAGAAGGGAATGTAGAGCACCAAGAAATCAAGGGAACATGAATGGAGATGCAAGGTATAGGAGCAGGGACAACACCAGAAGGACTATACCAGTGGAGACCTTTGATGCATTGGTTATTCAGGACAATGCTTTGATTGTCCAAGATGGACTAGGATATGACTGGAGTTATATAGCTCAAGATGAACCAACTGAGTTTGCTCTCATGGCCTACACTGCAAACTCATTAGGGTCAGACACAGAGGTACAATCTTGTTCTAAAAACTGTGTAAAAACGTATGAAAAACTTCAAAAACAGTTTGATGAACAGAGACAAACTCTTAGTAAGGCTAATCTAGAAATTGTAGCTTATCAGTTAGGCCTAGAATCTGTAGAGGCACAGTTAGTTGTTCATCAGAAAAATGAAGTTGTCTATGAAGAAAAGATTGCAGTCTTAGAATTTGAAGTAAAAGACAAAAGTAATGCTATCACTAGACTTAAAAATCAGTTAGATGAAACCTTAAGAGAAAAAGATGATTTAAAAGCTAAACTAGAACAGTTTGAAACATCTTCTAAAAACTTAAATAAACTGATTAATAGTCAATTAAGTTCTAAAGATAAAACTGGTCTAGGATATGGAGATCAATTGAATGAAAATGATTCAAGTGGTAGTGAATTGTTTAATAGTATCTTTGATAGTCGTTCAAGTGATGGAGATGACAATCAAACAAATGATAGGTTCAAAAAGGATAATGGATATCATGATGTTCCTCCTCCTTTAACTGGGAACTACATGCCTCCACTTGCTGACCTATCTTTTGTAGGATTGGATGATTCTGTTTATAGGCCTACAGAAAATAAGACTAGTGCTAGTGTGTCTTAAATTGAAGCAAGTATCACTCTACCAAGCAATACTAGTGTATAAATGCCTAGAGTTGAATCTGTTATGCCTAGTGGAGTTATCATTGAAGATTGGGTTAGTGATGATGAGGACATTTTTCAATCTAACGATTTGCAAGCAATAGACAAACCTAGTCTTAAAAAGATTAAGTTTACTAATGCTAGGAATGCATCTGTTAAACCTAAACAAGCTAAAAAACCTAGGATGATCACTCAAAATCCTAAGGTAGATAGAAGAGATTGGAATGGGAAAATGACTAAAAAACTGGGGTTAGGATTTGGGTTTACAAAGAAAGCTTGTTTTGTTTGTGGTAGTTACAACCATCTAATGAAAGACTATGATTTTCATGAAAAGAGAATGGCTAAAAAGTCTGTTTTGAAAAATATGGGAAAGAATACTGGTCAAAGGGAAATTAGACCAGTTTGGAATAGTGCTCATAGTATAAATCATCAAAATAAATTTGTTCTATCTGCAGTCTTAACAAGGTCTAGAAGAGTACCAGTTAGTACTGCCAAGCAAAGCTCTCTAAGAGCAACAACATTAACTAGTACATTCAGACCAGTTAATACTGCTACCCATACAAATAGAGTGAATGTTTCAAAATTAAGAACAAATGCTTTTCATAAGTCACATTCACCTATTAGAACGCCTTTTCATAAATCAATAACACCAAACACCATTATTTTAAATGAAAAAGTTAATACTATCAGAGTAAAGGGTGTTAATACTGCTAGGCAAACAGCAGTTAGTACTGTTAAGGGTAATGGGGTCACTGCTGTTAAGGCCTTAGCAGGTTGTGTTTGGAGACCAAAAATGACTAATTTAAACAATGTCTCCAAAGACAATAGTAGATCATGGGTCTCAAAAAGAGTAAATTATATAGATCCACAAGGCAGACTCAAGTCAGTAGTGGCTTGGGTCCCCAAGTGACACTGATGCTTGACATAGTTTGGAGACGCTCTTTAGAAGAATTTGAAGCTTAATATGAAATCTCAAGATTTAGTACTGGTATGTTGTTTTGGTTAACAGTTCTTAACTTTTATTCATGGGCTATGCATAGATATGGATCCTCATGAATTCTCACTTGTCTATCTAGTTATTTCTAGTGTGCTTGTGCCAAATAGAGGCATGTTATTGCATAGTTATTGGAGAACAAGTTCATACTGTTCAACTAATATTAATACTGACAGGCTAATATTAGTATTGTTTGTTACCGTTAATATTGTTGGTGCATAACCAAGCACCTGAGGGTGAAGGTTTAGCAACACCTTCTGAACCCCAACTAACACCCTCTACTTCACAAACAAATATTTCTGAACTTCTAATAGAACCACTTCAAACTGAAACACCTCTACCTGTTTTTCAAAACTGGAGCTCACATTGAGCAAATACTCCCAAATCCATCTACATATCAAAGACACAGAAAGACTCAAAACCGTAGGAGAACCAAACAGGACACTAAGTTACCTTAGACTAGTGTACCTCAAGACCTTAAAGCAGATAAGGTTGTCCATACGGAGGGGGTGATAGTGTGGAAAGGGCTATCACTACTGTTGCTAGATTAGATGCAACACAAGACAGTGATAACATAATTAGGACCCAGACCACAGCAATGCCTAATGTTGAAATTCCTCAAGGAATGGATACAGGTGGCAGTCCTAGGCGCCAAGACACCATGGGGGGTGCTCCCGCTCAGAATAGGTCTGAGAGAGTGCTTGAAAAGTCCAATGAACCACCTCTCTTAGAAGTCACACATCTGTAAGTGGGAAGGGCATGATGGAACATCAATTTGAATTGACGGCTAATGTACCACTCACACCCTATGATTCACCTCTCCCAGGAGGTTACACACCTGGAAGTGATGAGGGTAGACTACAACTACAAGAATTGATGACTATGTGTACAAAATTGTCAACACAAGTACTTGACTTGGAGAAAGAGAATGATGCTCAAGCTGTGGAGATCCTCAGACTAATAAAATGAGTCAAGAGATTAGAAAAACAAAGGAAGTCAAGCAACTTACAACTAAAAAGGAGGAAATACAAACAGTTTGAATCTTCAAATGATGATTTAGATGAGGAGGATGCATCCAAACAGGGGAGGATAGGTAGTGACAAGATAAAGCCAATATTATGCAATTTCACACTCTGTTTATGGATGGTACATCTATGAAGATTCATATGCTAGTAGAGAAAAAGTACCCACTAATCAAGAATTATTAGAGAAGATGTTGAACTTGCAGTTCGAAGCTGAAGAAGAAAGTACTATGGCATTTGAGCTTATCAAGTTCATCAAATCAATGTTTGAAGAGTAGTAAAATGTTTGAATACATCCTCCTAATAACCGAGAAGCTTAAACTGAAGAAACTTGATGATTGACAAGTAAATATCAAGTTTAGGGGAGGATTGTTGGGAATTTTGAGTTACTACTGCTAGTACTACTTTACTACTGCTGGTTCAAGATTGATACTGTTGTTGAAGCTTAAAGAAAATAAACTAAGTCATTAGTACTGGTAGTTGTAATAGTTAGTACTGCCAGTATAAATGTTAGTACTGCCAGTATAGTTAGTACTGTTAGTTATTTTATTAGTACTGTTAGTATAAGAAGTTAGTACTGCTTATGAGATATGCATGAGATATATTAGGAATAGATATGCATGATCATTTAACGCGTTTTGTAAGCCCATTAGGGTTTCCTTAGTGTATAAAAGGAACCTTATGGCATAGTTAGATATATCAATCTTCATAGAATACACATATCTTATAGTTAGTTATTCTGTAAACCTTGACAGAATATTTGAAATCAATATATTCCAGTTTAGTATTCATTGTTCATCTTAGTATTGCAAGTTAGATTCTGCATAACTTGTAGTATTTACAATCATAGTTTCTCTTATAGTTAGTTTGGATTTATCCAGGTTAACTAAGCTTGAACAAGCTAAGAAGATCTGTTTATTTGGGACTTCATAAGAGCGATTGTAAATATATTTTTGATTTTGTTGGTATGAATTATCATTATGTTTTGTCGACTTTCCATCCAGAATAGTCAAATCGAGTATTATAACGCGTGATCTTTGCGTGCGAGCATGTGAGTCCATTCAATCGTAAGGAAACCGTCTCACCGTAAGTGAAATTAAGATGAGTAAGAAAGGATCAGAACCGGGACGATGCTCCCTTAAAGTGGGTGGAATGTAACAACCCGAGTTTTACGACGCGTATGACGATTGCGAATTCGACGTCATAATTATTATCTTATAAGTTCATGTGAACGAACGTCGACATTTAAAATTTTATTTTTCGTGAATAGTTATTTTAGTATTTTATTACGAACGGAATTTAGAAATTTTTACTTTTGTCATTTCGCGAATAAACGTTTGACCGCGCGACTGTTAAGCGTTTTGAGTATCGTAGAAATTTCGACGCGCTTCGTTATTATTTTTATGATGATCATTTGTAATTTTATCGTCCTCATCCCGAGTTAGCCGAAATCGAGTCAAAACTTTATTTTGATGTGAGTTAACATTTTTATTAAATCTTTTAAACCAAATTGAATGTGACAAAAATAAATTTAGTCACAGAAGTATAATCCCGAGCCTTCGGTCGGCTATACAATGAAACAAACATCCCTTGTGTTATAATTTAAAGTACTTTAAAAACTGGAGGACTAGAAGTGTCAAACCTCCAAAATGCTTACCCTATATAAGGAAGTTATACTTCCATTATTTTTCACTTTACAAAAATGTGATCCTTGCCCTCTCCTCCTATTTCTGGCCGAACACAAACCACCACCACCGCCACTTAAATACTGACATGAATTATAATCAAGTTACAAAATATTAATCCTTGTGTTAAGGCCTACGTTTCCATATAATAAAATCCTACATGCAATGGGTTTTGAAGAATTTTTTTTTCGGGTTTAATTCAAGTATTTTGATTAAAAAGGGTGTTGTACACGAGTTAGATTAGTGATATTTCAAAGTGGGTTTGGTTGGAAAATCATTTGGTTTTAGGTTTTGGATGTGTTCGAGGTCACGACTAGACATCAAAGGGACGAGTCTAGTCTTTCGTTGGTCCGATCTTGCTATTATAGCATTGTGAGCATTCTCTTATTTCATTTGTTTCATTGTTTTCGTTATTGGTTTGATTTTAATCGTTGCATGTGATGAAATCCTAGGGATCTTGCGTCATCTAGTTTATATTTTAATATTAGTTGATTGAGCGAGTTGAATATTGATTATAGGCCATTTTAGATGCGCCGTGAATGAATTTTTGGGTCAAAAATAGATTTTGGCGTGTTTTGTAACATATACATTCTGAGTAGAAACTTTGGCGCGGAAAATGATGTTCGAGATTTTGAGAAATCTGTGTAGGGAAACATGTACACTTTTATTAAAATAAAATCATATTATAATTAATAAATAATTAATAGAAAATAAATAACAAAAAATAAAACAGACATAATGGGATAGAAGCAGAAGACAGACACTATGAACGATAAATAAGGAAAACAGTAAAATAGTAAAAGTACTTACTTGATCACCATCAAGGAAAACTCTTCGAGGCACGTGTTTTACATGCTTAGCACTAAAGAGCTGAGGCACGTGTTTGACACGCTTCCCTTAAAACAGATTCGCCGTCTATTTCCCAGGGTACAACAACCGAAACAGTAAGTTGTAACAAACTGTCTAGAATATAACCTTTCCAGATGTGTACACCATAAGTTGGATATCAATAATACTTATTGATTTGATGTGTGTCAAAGCTATGGAATTAGGGCCTCTATTTATACACTATAGAGTCCTCACAAGTTTACTCATCCCACCAATGTGGGATAGAAAATAAACATAAATTCCTCTTTAAGCATGGTACCGAATGCCTAACTTTGAGACGCGATATCTCATTCACATCAACTCCATTTTGGACACATAAAAGTTCATTGCGAAGCTCTCTACAAGGAGAACGCAAACTTACAAACTATTACTTATATATATGACACATACATATAAATAATTGTGTCTAAAGTTGGTCAAAAATCATTTTTCCAACCAAATTTTCCAACAATCCCCCACATGAATAGAGATCGGTCAAATACACAAATGTTTCAATGAAATTCCAACAGTTGAGTCTTGCATAGGATAGGTAGGTGTGACCCTTTGAACCTTCCCTTGTGAGATGCACTTAGTCTCCTAGATCTGAGTAGACGCGATGTCCTTGAACTCAGCCTCTGTTTACGTAGACGACAATACACACTCACACAAGACTCTCCCTGACACTGTCAAGTCCTCATAGTCATGTTCATTATGGTCCTGAACATTAGCCTGGTTCTGCAAGAGCTCTTAGGAATTACGCCCCCACATTTCCCTTCAAAGCGACCCTACTTCTCTCTTACATAGGTGATTTCATCATGAATCATTAAAAACATATGTTTTGTGATTTTATCTTGAATCGCTATGCTTTGTGATTTCATCCTGAATCATTAAAGCCATATGTTTAACCTCTCAACAAGTCACATTTGTTATAGGAATGGACTAGGATGTTACAATTTTAAGTAACACCCCATATTGACGTGACTTCCCCCACATTTCTATGATTAGGTTGTCCTATTGAACCCAGATCTTAGGATCTCCAGTCAACTGGGTTAGGTTTTCCTTCATAGAAACTCATTCCTTTAAGGGCTTTAGTCACATTCCTTTAGACGACTCTCTAACTAACTCTCTGCTTAAGCCTTTCGTAAGTGGATCTGTGATGTTATCCATTGACTTTACGTAGTCAATCGTGATAACTCTATCTGAGAGTAGTTGTCGCACCAATCACCGTCTATGATAAATATGTCTCGACTTACCGTTTTACATTGTGATATGAGCTCTGTCAAAATTCAATTGACTATCACACTTTATAAACATGGTCATTACCGGTTTATGCCATCTTGGTATGTCCTTTAAGAATTAACGTAAATATCCCGCATATTCTATAAACTTATCTTAAATGATAAATTCAGATTTCATCATAGATTTAGCTATAAGCGTTTGTTTGAAATACTTGCAAGATTTCTATGCATAGCTTGTCCAACTTAGCGTAAAGTAACATCTGCGCTAGTGGATCTAGATTCTTTTAAGTAAGAATCCAAATTTGCATTACTCTATCATTTGATAGCAGTCGGATATCTTCCATAATGCAATTTCATAAATCGTACTTGTGTAATACTATTTAAATGAACATCACTTGAATTACTGGTATACTTGACCTGGTTATAAATTCAAGTCACACACGTCATTACACACATAAGATGCCCAATATTCTTTGAGTATTCAAAATGGGCAACACCTTTAGATTAAAAGATGTCATTGAATTCTAGCTAGGCCGGAATCCCCCACATTGAAACTCTCAAGAATATTGTCCTTATGACGTTTTTTACTTCAAAACAAATCTATATTGGTTCACATGACTGAGTTCTCAAGAACCATATTCAACAAACTAATGAAGTTCATGTCAATCTTTGATTCCATCATATCATTTAGTGGATATGTTTATTCTTTTCTTATCACTTCTAGTGATACATTCTTCCATTATGTAGAAACAAAGACTAGTACTATATACCATCGATCACAAATACATTCATTAATTTCAAATCCACATTCTTACATGATATGGTGACACATTGATGTCCTTGTTTGGAAGCTTGTTACTTAGCCTATATAATGACTTTAACAAGCTGACAACTTTTGCTCTCTAGTCTTATGAGCATGAATGCTCAGGCTTGGTTTATGTATAGTACTTTTTCTAAATCCCCGTTTAGAAATATCATTTTCACATCCATTTGATGAACTTCCCAATTTCTTAATGCGGCAATAGCAAGTATCATCTTAATTAGGGTTATTCGTGTAGAATAAGTATCAAAGTAATACAGACCTTTTTGTTGTCTAAATCCTTTGATTGCCAATCTTGCTTTTGTACTTGTCAATGGTGCCATCAGCTTTCATCTTCTTCTTGAAGATCCATTTATAGCCTAGTGGTTTACAACCCAAAAATAAACCCACGAGCTCCTAAGCATGTTTTTGTAAAATAGAATCTATTTCACTTATAATGGCTTCTTCCCTTGAGCCATTCCGAGGAAGTTACCGCTTCTCGATAAGAAGTAGGTTCATTTTCAACCATAAAAGAAACAAAACCGGGTCCAAACAATTACTCGGTTCTTAACCTTTTGCAACTTCTAGGTTCAACCTCTTCTTCTTTGGATTGATCTTGTCTCACATCTTGGAGATTATTATCATCCCGTTGTCTCTTATCTTGGACAACTTCATCATCTATTCTAGATGATCTTCCAATTCCTTCATTAACATGGAAAAATACTTTCAAAGAAGGAAGCACTTTTTTATTCCATTATCGTATCCTTATGTAGATCAACATACACAAAGAAACCACCAGCACTACTGTTATGAGCATATACTAAGAATATGCAATTCACAGTTTCAGGTCAAATCTTTTGAACCTTGGGGTTCAATACGGATATCTTAGCTAGATATCCCCCCACATTTGTAAATACTTATAAGATAGTTTTCTTCTCATCCATAGTTCATAAAAACTATCTTATTTTCTTTAAAAGGGATCTTATCTAAAAGATAAGTAGCCGATACAATCGCTTTCTCCCACATGCCATGGCTTAAACCAGGACTTAAGAACATGGCATTAACCATATTTTCTAAGACACTCTTCTTTTCTTTTAACAATTCTCTTGTTGGAGTATCAAGAGTAATAAATTTGTGTCTTATTCTAAGTTTAGCACATAAATTTAGAAATAGAAACACATATTCACCTCCGATATTACTTCGAACCATCTTATGTTCGATAATAAGTTGATGCTCAACTTATTTATATAGAACAATCTTGTCTATATCCTTACTCTCAAGTAAGTATAAATAACAATATTTTGTACCACCATCAACACATATGATGAAGTACTCGCTATTCGCTACCTTAGTAGGTATCAATTCCAAATCACATAAAACCATGTGAATCATATCAAGGGGTTCGGTTATTTTCGTTTAACCGAGAGAAAAGACAATCTTGTCAATTTGGCTTCAACACAAGTTTTAATTCTGTAATCCGTGTCAATACAAAAAAGAGTATCCAATTTGGTTTAATTAGACAACATATTGAGTTAAAAATTAAAACATGTCCGAGTCAACCATGCCATACATTTAAACAATCAAATAAGCTGAATTCATACTCATTTTACTGAAATGACCATTAAAAAATACATTCAGCTTAAACATTTTTAAAGGCGTAACCCGTACAGACTCAATTATGTTATTTGTTAACTCAATTTTTATTTGATTCAAACACAAAATGAAAGCCAAATTTCATTAAGTAACCATCCGGACACAAGATTCCTACGAATATCCGGCGCGTACAGCGCGTTGGTTAACTTAGACTCTTTTCCAGATGTGAATCACATCTCCTTTTCCCCTGATATTAGCAGTTGGAGAGGCCCAAAATTTGTTCTCTCCATTCTCAACTGCATTGAAAGAGTTAATCAAACTCTTATCACCATATACATGACATGATACCAAAGTGCTAATCCACCATTATCTAAGGTTGGATTCCCTCATGGCCTTAGTTTTCATGTCATTCAGACCATATAACGCATAGTTATGGCACATAAGGTTTCTGAATGCTTCAAAGCATCTACCATACACGTAACTCGAGTATCGGTCTCCCTTTTAACAAGTTCGGGAGCAGATCTTTTGATGTCACTCATGACATTCCAAATGTTAATATGAGGTCCCATGATTAGTTTGAAACTAATTTTAGTACTATTAGCAACATGCTTAATCACAAGTGTTTTTTAACAAAACAATTTTATGTCATCTTTTATTTAAAACACTAATGTTTTGTAAAATCCGTTATACAAAACCGTTTTAAAAGAAGTATTTCGATTAAAACAATTAAACAATATCACCTATTACATAAGGTTTTAACAAAAACATATATGTAATATGATGTTGTCAATTTCCATTAGAAAGATCTTAATAGATCTATTTTACATGATCTATTTCTATATTGAAACTCAACAAGGTTTCAGTAGATCCATTCTTCTAAAGAAACAAACAAGGTTTCTATAGATATACTTTTAAACTTCAAAATTTCAAGAATTATATCTAGTTAATAATTAAACTCGACCCGGTTTAAAAATAAACTAGACAAGTCAAACAAACACTTTCACTAATTTAGTAAAAATGATGTATATAATCCGATATTTATAATAACTTGTATAATTATCAATATCTTGATTCAAAGAAATTCTTCTTGATTTCATTGAACACGTTGCAGTTATCTAATAAAATGACAACTTGCATTTTATGAGATATGTTTCAAAGAAACTCCACTTGGTTTCAATGAATACATTCCAATAATCTAATAAAATAGCAACTTATATTTTATGAGATTTGTTTCAAAGAAACTCCACTTGGTTTCAATGAGTCTAAATTCATCATGATTTGCAACTATGTTAGTAACTGGCGCGCCAATTACATTTACAATATTCACAAGGGTCACACTTGTGTTTAAACACAAAACAATTAAGAACTGTTAAAATAATTCGGTATCTAATAAACTCGACTTGGTTTATATAGACTTTGTACCAAATCTGATTCAAAGAAACTCAATCTTGGTTTCAATAAATCAAACAGATCAGTTTAATAGAAACTCAATCTTGGTTTCAATATAAACTGATTCGAATAAACTGTTTTAAAAATAGTTTATAGATCTGTAACGCCAAATCTGTCAACTAAAATTCTGTTTACTTAAAACTAGTTTTCCAAAAAAACACAATCTTGGTTTTGACAGAAAACAGTTTGTATAAAAATCTATTAATTAAAGTAATCCGATTTAAACAAAAAAGTGTTTTTAATTCTGTTACACCGAATCTGTTTTAAGATTGTAGGAAAACATGTACACTTTTATTAAAATAAAATCATATTATAATTAATAAATAATTAACAGAAAATAAAAAAGACAGAATGGAGTAGAAGCAGAAGACAGACACTATGAACGATAAATAAGAAAAACAGTAAAATAGTAAAAGTACTTACTTGATCACCATCAAAGAAAACTCTTCGAGGCACGTGTTACACGCTTAGCACTAAAGAGCTGAGGCACATGTTTGACACGCTTCGTTTAAAACAGATTCGCCGTTTGTTTCCTAGGGTACAACAGCCGAAACAATAAGTTGTACTGCCAGACTTAACAAACTGCCTGAAATATCACCTTTCCAGATGTGTACTCCATAAGTTGGATATCCATAATACTTATTGATTTGATGTGTGTCAAAACTATTGAATTAGAGCCTCTATTTATACACTATAGAGACCTCATAAGTTTACTCATCCCACCAATGTAGGATAGAAAATAAACATAAATTCCTCTTTAAGCATGGTACCGAATGCCTAACTTTGAGACGCGATATCTCATTCATATCAACTCCATTTTGGACACATAAAAGTTCATTGCGAAGCTCTGTACAAGGAGAACGCAAACTTACAAACTATTATTTATATATATGACACATACATATAAATAATTGTGTCCAAATTTTCTAACAATATTATTTTTTTTATTGAAAAATGTGGTAGAGAGCATTTTTACGAACAGTTTGGTAATTCGAACACCCCGTAACTCCTCATAACGAACAAGTTACGCCGAAAACAAGATTTGAAAACTTAAAAATTTCCAAACAGCTATTAAGCTTTTTATACATGCTGGCAGAATTTTAAACGTCCTATTTGAGCACTTTCTTGTCCGTTTCGGCCTTCCAGCGAAACACGAAAATTGCTCGTAATGTTGTTTTACTTTGCCACGCGAGTTGCTAGATTTAAAATCGAGTAATAAGGGGCAAAACCCAAGGTCAAATTCTACACTTTTATTAAAAATGTCAAAAGTTCCTGTAGAAACTTGCAGGGGCATTTTGGTTATTTTTTGTCGTTTTTTAGGTCTCGGCTAAAGCTAAAATGTTGTCCGGAATGTCGTTTTGCATAAAATCCCTTTAGAGTCTGAGTTGTGAAAATTTAATATAATGGGTCGTTTTGAGCGGATCAGATCTAGCAATATATATACTTAAAGTCAAAATGAAATAAAGTCTAACGTTGACCTTTGAAAGTCAACGGGTTAATATAAGATTTATTGGTGTTTATATAAATATTAAACGCTATTATTTTTACGAGTATAACAATTTAGAGTTAACGACTTTTATGAACGAAAAAATCTAAAAATAGTTACTTTGGTAATATACGGAACATAATCCCGATATGGGTAATTAATAACCAAATTGAATGTCGAAAGTTGGACAAGATAATTAATTATTATTATAAATATGATTAGATGACGGGACTTACTAAAAATGCTAACTTTTCGAAAATAGCAACTTTCTAAAAATAGAAAGATTCCTAAAATAGAAAGTTTTCTATTAAGTGACGTGTAATATAAATGAAAGAATAATCGTAACTCATTTATGTGAAGTTTATGATCTAGGACGCGCAAGAGGATTTCTCATCACATGTGTATGTATATTTATACTATTTCAATAGTTGCGACGCACGCACTATTCGATCGTACTTTACGGTATAATAATTGAGTGACATAATTATAGGTCGCGGTCGAGATCGTTGTTGATACGTTTCGTGATTTATTCGGATTGTTTGATCGTCGTCTTCGATTAAGGTGAGTTCATAGCCTCCCTTTTAAGTGTTTTGAATATTTTATAAACCCGCGAGGGGAATAATGCTTGTTTTGGAAAGTGGACGCAATGTGTTTTTGATACGTGACATGATTCCATTTACTATTGAGTATATGCCTTTTACTGTGTGATGGTTAGTTGCCTTGTTGTAGGTAAACGCTAATGCATTAAATAGATCTATTGGGTTTGACAACCCTGTCCGTGGTTTGAATCCGTTGGTGAGCACCCTGTAACGGACATTTTGTGGTTAGTATTAGGGGAAGTGGCATAGTTCCCGATCATTAGATTATCTTATGGGATGAATGTGTTAAGTTTCAGTACACAGGCTTATTTAGTTAGAAATCATTATGTAACTTGCCATATGAGCAATGTTATGGTTGTTTTGTGGAACCAAATATGCGTTCAAATTGTTATGTGTAAACTTTATGAATTCACTCAACATTTTGTTGACGTTTTTAAGCATGTATCCTAGGTTTAGGTATTGAAGATGGATTGGATGGGACGGAACGCGGATATCAAGGACGGTGATTCGGTGAACTTGTGTTATTAAATGATAGAAATATTTTAGACATGAAGTCGTGATGTGACTTGTAGAAATAAATTTTCTACGAATATTTTGGGACCTTTGTACTCTGATTCTTTTCAAACGAAATAAATGAAATTTATGTAACAAACATCTCTTTTATAGTTGTTTGGTATGACTTATGTGATTGTATTGTGATGTAGCACCCCAAATGTTGTATTCCTTTGCGTATCGTATTTTAGGGGTGTGACACTCTAAGATATCACCCTTGGTGGATGATTACTTAGATGAAGAAGAAGCAATTAAGGTTACCGAAAAGAAAAACCTAGAAAATGACATTGAGGATGAAACTTTAGAGATTGACAAAATAGTCAATATTAAGGAATCTAGGAACCATCCATTAGAAAATGTCATAGAAAACCTTAACCAAAGAACCCTTAGATCACAAGCCCAAAACCAAAGTAACTTCTTTTGTTTTATATCAACTATAGAACCTAAGAATGTGAATGAAGCCTTAATGGATGATAGTTAGATAGTCGCCATGCAAGAAGAATTAAATCAATTCATTGCTAACGATGTTTGGGAGTTAGTTCCACAACCTAGGAATATGACAATCATAAGAACTAAGTGGGTGTTTAGAAATAAGTTAGACGAGAATGGTATTGTTTCTTGAAATAAGGCTAGGTTAGTTGCTCAAGGCTATAATCAATAAGAGGGCATCGATTATGATGAAACTTATGCCCCAGTTGCTAGACTTGAGTCAATTAGGATACTATTAGCTTATGCTTGTGCTTTAGATTTTAAGCTATTCCAAATGGATGTAAAAAGTGCATTCCTGAACGGTTTCATCAATGAGGAGGTATACGTGGCACAACCTCCATGATTTATTGACTTTGAAAAATCAGATTATGTTTATAAACTTAAGAAAGCTTTATACGGTCTTAAACAAGAACCTAAAGCTTGGTATGAGAGATTAAAAGCTTTTCTTATTAAACATGAATATAAAATAGGAATTGTAGATAACACACTTTTTACTAAGAAGAAAAGTTCAAACTCATCATCGTTCAAATATATGTCAAAGACATTATATTCGGCTAGACTTGTCAAGAAATGTGTAATGAATTTACCAAAATCATGCATAACGAGTTCGAGATGAGCATGATGAGTGAACTTAACTTCTTCGTTGGATTACAAATAAAACAAATGGAAGATGGTATTTTCTTTAATCAATCTAAATATATTAAAGAAATGCTTAAGAAATTTGGCTTAGAAGAATCTAAACCAATGAAAACCCCCATGTCCTCCGATACTAAACCCACAAAATATGAAGAGTGTGAGTCGGTAAATAGTACCAAGTATCAAGGCATGATAGGTTGTTTATTATACCTAACGACAAGTAGGCCCGATATCATGTTTAGTGTCTGCCTTTGTGCCCGCTTCCAAGAGGCTCCCAAAACCTCTCACCTTGAAGCGGTTAAGCGTATCTTCTGATACATTAAAGGCACTACGCACTTAGGATTATGGTATCCTAAGGGGACCGGCATAGAAACAGTAGTATATGCCGACTCTGATCATGCGGGAGATTATGTGGACCGAAAGAGCACTAGCGGTATTTGTACGTTCGTAGGATGTTGTTTGACATCTTGGTTCTCGAAGAAACAAACCACTCTTGCTATATCCACTATCGAAGCCGAATATGTAAGCGTCGAAAAGGTATGTCAACAAGCATTATGGATGAAACAAGCTCTTATCGACTACGACGTTCGACTCGACGACGTCCCGATCATGTGTGACAATAAAGGCGCGATTGACCTTAGCAAAAACCCGGTGCAACACTCTCGAACCAAACATATCAAAATTCGTCACCACTTTCTTCGTGATAATGTCCAGAAAGGACATATCTCAATCGAAAAAGTGTCGTCCGTCGACAACATCGCCGACATTCTTACGAAACCCCTTAAACGTGAATCGTTTAACTATCTACGTCTTGGTTTAGGAATGATAGAACACATTTCATAAATCGTGTTAGTCCGCTTCTCTTTCTTCTGTCTCAATTTTAGTCCGCGTTACATTCCGTGTCGTGACAATTTAACAACTTCATCTGAAGCTTGTTAATATTTTTTATTTGCGAAATGCAAATTAAAACGTCACTCTCCTTTGTAAAGATTTTGTCAAAACTCAGTCCAAAAACCCTCGCTGAGGGCGGCCCCCATATCTCAAGCAGCCCAAAGCTTATTTGGGAGACCCCCTGATCGATATGGGACCGCCACCAGTAGACACTCAATATTTCTCACTTTTTAAAAAATTTCTAAAACTCAAAAACAAACACCCTTCTTCCCTGCTAGTGCGACGAACACAAACCAAAATGTTGGAATTAAAGATAAATTCCACATTTTGATGTAATAATAGAATATACATAGATTTAGAATCAATGTGCATATAAGGAAATAGTGTAGGGACTACTATTGTATTTATAGTATACTTAGTTACATCTCTAAGTATAAATAAGGTCAAATGACCACCATAATCAAGTCATTTGTATCAATATCAAATGAGAAAAGGTTAAGAAATTCTCTCTCTAAACACACACACTAATTACACTTTAATTCACACACACTAGTCTATCAATCAAGATCTATTGCTTAATATGTGGTATCAAGAGCCAATGATTGCGAATTAGTGCTTATTTTTGTGTTTGATTGTGTTTGTGAGATTGAGAATTTGATTATTTCTGCTTATTCTGTGCTTATTCAACTTAATCTGAGTGCTTATTAAGCTTATCCAGTCGAGTTTTTAGCTTATTATGAATTTCTGTGCTTATTGTGCTTGCTAAATATGTTTTAAAAGCGCTTATCAGATTAGTGATTCAAGGTTTTAGCTTAATTTATGATTATTCAGATCCAAAGAACTTATCAGTTATAAATCTGCTTATTTTGATGCTTATCCGTTATAAATCAGCTTATTTTTGCTTAAAAACAGTTTAATTCGGAGCTTCTTTTTTCCAGGTTTTGCTTAATTGTGCTTATTCAGTTTGCATAATAGCTTATTCGCATAGTGTGCTTATTTCGTGATTAATCAGTCTGCATAAAGGTTACAAAGAGCTTATCAGTTTGCTTATCTGCTTATTCCGGTGCTTATCAGTTTTAAATCTTCTTATTTTGCTTTAATAAAAAATATAAAAAACGGTTATTTTTTAGATCTAACTGATTTACAATAGATTTGTAACTCACTTTGTCTTGTTTTACTTTTTGGTCAAGATCTGGTCAAAGACGCGTTTTTGTAACCGTTTTCAGGCGAATAAAACATGATACAAGGCGAATTAATCAAGATTCAAGAGGCGAATTAATCAAAATACAAGGCGAATTAATCAAAATACAAGAGGCGAATTAAACCAGTTTCATTAAACCCAAATCAAAACAGAAAAGGATTTTAGATCTCAGATCGATTCACATGTCGTAATAATCTTTCAAGATTTTTAAAGTGTGAACGCATATCATCATAGATCAACTTTTGAAGGTTTAGGCTTCTTTTATTTTTCGAAACCCTTAAGAAAAAAACAACAACAAAAGTGTAATGTTCCATCTTTGTTTGATTTGAAAAACGAAGAACAAGAATGAAAAATCAAAAAAGACCTACACGAACCAAAATCTCATATTTTTTGTTACACTTTTGTTACAAATCTTAAAAGATTTTCGTGTGTAAACCAAAGCTCATCATTGATCATGTTGATGTTTAAAACTTCATTTGTTTTTTGAAACCTTCAAAGAAATAACTAGAACAAGAGTGTCCAAATCATTTCTTTGTTTCGTTTTATAAAAAATATAAAAAAAGAAAAATGAAAGAACAACATCGAAAAAAGAAGAAAGAAACCTACCCGTCAAGTTGTGTATCTTCTTGATATGTTGTTTTTTGTTGGACTGTTATCAAGGTGAAATACATAAAGATGGGGTTAAAGGGTTTTCTTATATTTTTTTGGTTTATGTTTCGATCTGTGTAGAAAAGAGATAGGAAAGAATTGATTAGAAGCAGTGTCATTTTTTTGTTAGTGAAAGAATTGAGATATAGTTGTGGTATAGAAGTAGATAAGTTGTTGAGACATACTTGTGTCAAAAGAGGAGAGAGGCGTGTATGTGCTATGTGTGTCTGGTGACTGCGTAAGTTTGTGAAAATAGGGTTAGGGCAAGTGAGATTGAGTGTTTTATACTAGCTTTGTTAGGGTTATAGTTTTGGGCTTTTGGGCTTTTGGTTTCTTTATTTTGCTTGGGTTGGCATTGTGTTTAGGCTTGGGAATTATCAGTATTACAATTGTTAGAAACTAGCTAGCTTTATTTTATAGTACTATATTCGTACATGTTACTATGTAACATGATGTACAAATTTTTTTTTAGTTGCTTGAATATTTGAATGTATCGCGTTTTAACCGATTAGTGCATATGTTTCAACGAAAATTGTATTTCTATAATATCAAGTGTGAGAATTTTGTGTGTTAAAAAGAACAAAAACAAGGCTGAAATTTTTGGTATATTTTTTTGGATTGGTTTTAATTACGATTTTAATTGTGGGTCCATAATCTGAGAGTGATTATAATTTTGGGTTGAATTTTTTTTGGTTTGTTGGAATTTTTGTGGGATTTTAAATATGAATTGGGTGAGTTAGAGTTGATTAATCAAGTGTATCAAATTCGTTCATCATGTATATGAGTAGTTGGGATAAGTCGAGTCTCGAATCGTATAAAGCAAAGTATGAAAATCTTGAGAAAGAAAACAAAAAAAATATAATCACTTTTTCTTCGCTTTACGATAATGACAGACAATATACTAAAAAGATTAAAGAATAAGAGGATTCACTTGACACGATGAGTGGTCAATTAGCTGAGCTGAATAACACTGTTAAGATTCAACAAATGACAATTTTAGAACTAAAAGAGTGTCTATGATGTGTGTTTTCCAAGCTTTAAATTTATAATACTAGAAATACCAAATTTTACTAAAAACACAACACTCGGGAAGTATACCCGTTCGTGTATAGTATAGCTTTAGGTAAGTCCAGGTCGTTTTACGGGAATTGAAGTTTTCATAGTTTGTAATTAAGGTGATAAGGTTAAAATGATTGTCACTGATCAAATTAACCAAATCTTGCATATATCGAATGTTGCAAAGAAAAACAAATAAAGGGATGATTCAATCAAATGATTAAGGTATGTTTGTTTAGGCAATGATCACTTAGATAATGATGTGTTTGGAATAGTGTTTATAAGTTTAGAAAATAGAGTTATCACAAGTTATAAATCCTTTCGGCCTTTATAAGTTATTATAACCAATATATTAGATGGATTGATATAACACATGTATAAAGAAACCTTTCGGCTTATTTTCTTATATAAAATATGTTTTACCAATTCAATAAACTCATATCCAAACACTACATATTAAAGATCACATTATTTTTAAACAAACATAAGATTACTACTCCATAATCAAAGTAATAAAACACATAACATTTATCATGAATTTAATAAATATCATATTCGAAAGAGTAACAAGGTTTATACCGACTTCAAGAGCAAAATATGGTGATTTCACAAGAATTTCCCAAGAACATCTTACTATATTCAAAGCAAAATCCAGAAACTATGAACCATTCTGTCACAATCCATTATAGATTTGAATAAACATTTCTATTATGCTTCTTTGATGGATCAAAACCTGGGAATTGATGGTGAAGAGTGGTGGTAGTCGATGGGGGTAATGGTGGTTTGAAGGGGTGTTTGGATCCTTGGTTTGTCAAGCCAAGATCACCAAAAACACCTTTTCTAAGTTTTCTAAACGTATTGAAGGTTTGTGTGTGTAAGAGATATGGAATGAGGTTATTAGGGGTTGTATTTATAGGCTAAAAATGGGCCAAAGTGCGCCGCACAAACTTATTTGTGCGCCGCACTTTGTTAGTTAATGCACTTAGCATTTTATTGCATTTAATTTTTCCTTAGACTAAAAAGTGCGCCGCACTTTGGCCAAAACCGCCATACTTTTTGCATATTCAGCACTTGGCCTTTTTCATGGTTGTAGATAAATGAATTCTCTTTCCGTGTCCGCTTGAATCAACTAAAACGGAGTTCGTATGACCGAGTTATGGCCAAAACAGTGAACAGGTGTCGGGAGATCTTTAACTTGAGTTATTTCTTCGTTTAAGCTTCAATTCTTCGTGTATTCTTCCGTTTTCTTCCATGACACGTATCATGAACCTATAATAGCAAATATACTTAATTAAGTACCAAAAGTTCACGAGAAATGATCAAATAAATGCAAATAACACCGTCGAAAACATATATAATTTAGGCATTATTAAATCCCTCTACACTTAGCTATTGCTTGCCCTCAAGCAATTAAAGCGAGAAAACAAGATAATTTATCGTGACGTGAGAAAAAAATCATTTTTAGCATTCACAAGTGTTTACTAGTTTTATAACCTTTCAGGCATGGACATATAACAGAGCACCTCACATAGGGAAAGTGTTTGTTTTTAAATTCACACGAGTCACTCAGATAGGGTTTTATATTTGTGAAGTCACTCAATTGCACAGACATAATCTAGGTCGCTACCTAGACAAAAATCTAGGTCGCTACTTAGACACATAAACATGCCCGTTGCGGCGTGAGCACCTAGACAAAAATCTCAAAGAGGCAAAATGTGATAACGATGAGGGTGAATAGCAGATACTTGATTCCATGTGCCAGAACTTTGCCTTATACTTTGAACTTTTATTTTTTTTCATTCCAAATACTGCGATAACTAAGGCTGGCACAAAACTTCTTCTTCATTGAGCATATATTTCTTGCTCTTGGGATACATTGGGGATCTCAACACTAAAAGCGAGTGTTGCAGATACATGATTGCATAGGGATTTATTTCACCTCTTATCATACGACTTTGTCTATAAATTAACCTCACCGCGGTCTAGTATATAATGATCAAGCACAAGTTCTGGAGCTACTAAATTACCGGCCCACTCATATAACTTTATACCAATACCAATATTCCAGAAAAGGCAACAAAGACTATACGTACACATCCGTAACGACGAAATAGACACATATGACTGCATTCAACCCTAACTCAAACAAGCTAAAGGCATCAATTATCTTGGGTATCAAAGATGGGTACCCAAATTC
Organism: Tanacetum coccineum; assembly: GCA_026074375.1. Lineage (NCBI taxonomy): Eukaryota > Viridiplantae > Streptophyta > Magnoliopsida > Asterales > Asteraceae > Tanacetum > Tanacetum coccineum. Next base: position 42,201 of record BQNB010009499.1, on the reverse strand, counting down.
CTTAAGATCTAGAGGCGAACCTTACAATTTAAGTGGGTTGATTTTGTGCTAGTTAAAATGTCAATCCGGTTGGATTTGCCTTACTAAGCGTATGCATTTTTAATGTTTTTTGGAAAAGCAATATATAAATTAAAATTTTTTTTTTTATAAAATATCAGTTAAAAGTTTGAAAATTTCTGCAGGGCAAAAATGGAGGGACATGATTAATTTTTCCTATTTGCTACCCCTCCACACTTAAGTTAAACATTGCCCTCAATGTGAGAACTGATAAATATAGAAAATAGGAAAAATTAAGGGAAAACGGTACTTCCCGGGGTTCTTAAGTTCTTAGTTGAATTCTGAAAAATATGGCACAAAACAGAAAGCCAAGCATGTGTATTCTACCATATGTAATATAATACTCCAATTATATAAGTCTTCAAGTTTAAAATGCCAACCACTAATCAAAGCTCCACCTGTTTTATTTAATCTCCAAAATAGACACAACTACAAGAAAAACATTAAATACAAAAACGCACTTTCGTAGGCACCACAGTTGCATTTAGCGTATGCAGCAAGCCTTTAAACCCCTCGGTGTCCCGAGTGGACGAGTTATAGTCTCGTGAGGCTTTCCAGCCAACACACCCACAGAGTTTGAAACATTTTTTTTGGATGCAGAAATCGAGTAAGAAATACACGGGCTCATGCACATCAAACTTATCAAACTGCAAATTTATTTGTTATATATATATATATATATATATATATATAAAATTCTAGTTTTTTATAGGTTTATTATTATATTTTACTATTACTACTGTTACTATTTTTTTACTCAAATTGATTCAGGATACTTTGAAAATACGATTCAAGTGGGAATGATCCACATTTAAACGTTGAGGGTATGGGGTTTTTGGTATGTACTCACGGAATGGATATTCATTTGTTTTTTCCACGTGATAACCCTTTTTTGTTGTTTTAATAGGTTTATCTTTTTCGGTTTTATTGTTAACAATAATAGGAGGTGGTGAATCTTTTTTAGTTTTTGAAGAATCATCGGACTTTCCACTCCCGGTGAATATGGTATTCACTTTCTTGGTTTGAGCTTGAGGAGGAGGAGGAGGGTTAGTCCTGTCGGTTTGTTTTGAAGAGATGTTTTGAGACTTCTCCCACTCATCTATTTTTCTTTCCATATTTTTAATTTTAGTTTGGAAATTCTTTTCATTTTGCTTCATCTTTAAAATCATATCATTAACATTGTCTCTAGTGATTGATTTTTCAAGAATTTAGTGGTGGTAGTCAATGGTGGTTTGAAGGGGTGTTTGGATCCTTGGTTTGTCAAGCCAAGGTCACCAAAAACACCTTTTCTAAGTGTTCTAAACGAATTAAAGGTTTGTGTTTGTAAGAGATATGGAATGAGGTGATTAGGGGCTATATTTATAGGCTAAAAATGGGCCAAAGTGCGCCGCACAAACTTATTTGTACGCCGCACTTCGTGAGTTAATGCACTTAGCATTTAATTGCATTTAATTTTTCCTCAAACTAAAAATGCGCCGCACTTTGGCCAAAATTGCCACACTTTCTTCATATTCAGCAGTTGTGCTTTTTCATAGTTGTAGATAATTGAATTCTCTTTCCGTGGCCGCTTGAATCAACTAAAACGGAGTTCGTATGACCGAGTTATGGCCAAAACAGTGAACAGGTGTCGGGAGATCTTTAACTTGAGTTATTTCTTCGTTTAGGCTTCAATTCTTCGTGTGTTCTTCCGTTTTCTTCCACGACACGTATCATTAACCTATAATAGCAAATATACTTGATTAAGTACCAAAAGTTCATGAGAAATGATCAAATAAATGCAAATAACGCCGCCGAAAACATGTACTCCCTCCGTCCCATATTAAATGTCCAGTTTGGTCTTTTTTTATCAACTTTGATCGTAAATATATGTGTTTTTGTTATATAATACTTAATGAAAATTATACCAATGAATAATACTTTCAAAACTCTATCAATTTATATATTTTGCATCAAGTAACATATAACATAAAAAGAAATAATTAAGGTCAAAGATGAAGAAAAAAGACTTGAAAAAGTCAAACTGGACAGTTAATTTGGGACGGAGGTAGTATAATTTAGGCGTTATCATTCTACTTAAAAAAGATTCCGAAAATGAACATATGAAGTCAAATATTGCTGATTTTACAACGGTTTAAAATCTTCAAGCGCAAGTTAAGGAACTTCAGAGTGAAAATGAACATTTAAAGTCAAAAGTTGTTGATTTAACAATGGTTCAAACTCTTCAAGTGCAAGTTGAGGAACTTAAGAGTGTAAATGAAAGTTTGAATTTATCGGTTGAAGAGCTATCTAAGGCACGTGCACTTGCAGAAGCGACTTTGAGAGAAAGAGATGAAATGATTGAGAAAATGTGATTGTTGGAAGAACAATCTGAGTCATTTTATGAGGTACCATCTGAGTTTGATTTAGAAATAGTTCATGACACACACGATAACTCAGAAAAGAATTTGATTTTAAGTTTGCAAACACAATTGAAAGAAACTGTTGAATTAGTTGTACGTCTTTCAGATAAAAAATATTGTGCTTTAAAAGAAACCGAGAGCTTAAAAGTTGAAATAAAATATTTGCAAACTAAAAATAAAGTCCTAAAATAAGGAGAATCTGAGTTGTCAGAAAATATTGACCAAATAAAATCTCAAGTTTCAAAACTTTCAGAGAATCTTCAGATTTCAGATAAAGAGATGAAACAGCAAATTATTCTTTTTGAAGAAGACAAACGAATGTTTTTGGCTAAAAATGAATTTCTAGAAAAAGTGTCTTCTTTAGTTCAAAAAGAGTATAATGATTTGTTGGCTTCCAATGATGTTTTGAAAAAAGAGATTGATAACAAAGTTTATGAAGTTTTCAAATACATGATACTTTCTTGAGGGAAAATGATGAAATGAATCGGAAGACTACGAATTTAAACATTTCAAAGATTTCCATTACAAGTTTAACGTTTGAGACTAAGAATATGGAACTTGTAAATGAACTGGGGGATAAAATGAAATGTTTTGATGTAGAGAAAAAGGTGTTTAAGACTAAGTTTTCAAAGTTGGAAAAGGTTTTAGCACAACGAGTCAAAGATTTTGATGATGTTAAAACATAGCTTTCAAGAAGAACTTATAAATCTTGAAAAAGAAAATGTTTTATTAAAATCACAGTTGGCATCTTAAAATTACACTTCGTTGCAAAAGGAAAACAATGATTTGAGAACATCATATAATGTGTTGAAAGAGAAATATGAATTTTTTTGTGAAAAACTTGAAAAAGAGAACAATGATTTGAAAATGCATTACAAAAGATTGTTTGATTCAATAAAACAAAAAAAGGTTGGTTTTTAAGTTTTCACAAAATCAATTCTAAAAGTAAGTGTTTCAGAAAAAATTTACACGGGTAAATCTTCAAAACCGATTTTGAAGAAGCTTTCTCAATTTACTACTTATTCTTTGCAAAAAGATAAGAAGTATATGAAGAAACAACATTCATCTGAAACATTTGCTTCTGAAAATCATGTGAAAAATGAAAATTCAAAACAAACGCGGAAAAGAATAGAAAACATTTCCAAACCATTAAAGTATTCAAGAAGTGAAACGTTTATAATGCGTAAACGAGATGATTCAGTTTTGAAAAAGGTGAAAGATGAATGTTTTCCATTCATTTCGAAAAGAAAATTATTTCAAAATGAAACACCGAATTTCAATAATAAATGGAAATCTTTGTCTTTCTCAAGGGTTAAAACATCAAATGAAACACCGAGTTTCAAAACGGTGTTGAAACCTTTGAGAAGTTTTGAAACTCCTAATGAAACATCAAGGTTTTATAAGTCAAAATGGACAAATGAGAAGAGTTTTAAGTCTCTGTTGATTCCAAGAACATTATTTCAAAGTGAAACATCGGGTTTCAAATCTCTTTGGAATTCAACTTCTATGCATCAAATCGACGCAACTTATAATTGGTTCTCCAAATACGGTAAACCCGTTAGCAACGCGCTTAAGTGTGTACCAAAAGTTGTTGTTTGATTTGATAGAAAATTCAAAAAGTTTTTTCTTTTATACAAAATTTAAAAAAACAAAAAAAAGATTTTCTTCTATATAAAATTTTAGAAAATACAAAAAGCTTTTCTTTTATATAAATTTTAGAAAAATACAAAAAGATTTTCTTTCATGTAAAATTTGATAAAAAAAAGTTTAAAAAGATTTTCTTTTATAAAATTTTAGAAAAGAGAAAAAAAGATTTTCTTTTATTCAAAATTTATAGAAAATGCAAAAAGATTTTTGGTTTCGATAATGGATTTCATACATATTCAGTAGGAAATCCAAACTTCATTTGATGGCTTGTGTACATTTCAGTACATAACCCGTACTTTAAAGAAAAGAAAATGTACGCGTCAGTGCATTTATCTTTGAAAAAGAAGAGAAGTCTTCTTTGACTTGAGTTATTGTGTAAGATCCCGTATAACAGTTCACTTCATATCATACAACACGAATCGAAGAAGAAAAGAGAAGAAGAAATGAAGGTTTTAGAGAGAGAAACAAGAGAGAGAGAGTTGAGAGAGAATATAGAAAAGGAAATAAGAAAGATATATTAAAGTGAACTCTTTCTTACCTTTTCAAAAGAGGAAAAGGTATATATATACCCCGACACTTTAAAGTGACGTGCGGGATATTTGACTAGGATCTGGGCTCGGGTTTTGCTTGGGATTAAACCCGAAACATATACAATATTAGCTTAACTATCGAGCCCAGAAATGGAAAATTGTTTTTACATTTTCTCCTTCACATATCTCGTATTTTGGTTACTCTTTGCTTTATTTTAAACATGTTCTAGGCATATGTTAGGGGGAGTGTCTTTATAATGATTAAAAAAAACTTTTAAAGTCAAAAATTTTCTTCTTCATATGATGTTTATGAGAATGATGGAAAACAGAAGAGAGATTTGTGAAGAGAAAAAATAGAAAGAGAGAAATGAGAAATCGTATACTTAAAAATGAAAGTATTTTGTCATGTGCTTCAAAAGCAAGAACAACACATGAAAAGAAAAGAGGGCAAAGTATGCAAGGAATAGAAATGTCGACGCTTTAAAAAAATAGGACAGAGTGATTGTTATACTTTTTTCTTGATATTATCAAACAATCATATGATACGATTTAGATTTTCATCATGGTTTTCTCGGACTTCTTTCTATGGAATTATCTTGACGTATGTTGATTGAGTTGCACGAGTGTGTGATTTAGTTACTCCAAATACTCCTATGGTTCTTCTAGAACCGGATTGATTCTACCCCAGGGGTCTTTTTTTTTTTTCCAATTTAGGAAAGTTAGGTCTAGGTGATAGAGTTTGAGGTGCAAATCAACATGTTTCGAATGCCAAAAGGCCTTATAAGATAAAACTTTGAATGAAAAAGAATGAACGAAAACATGATAAATATGTCAAAAGTGACAAGAATATAATGAAGAAGATTCGAATGATAAGTAATGAAAAGGTTGGAGTTGAAAAGTAAGAGGCTTATAAGAAAAGATGAAGGGTGTTTCTCCTCACTAGGATAGAAAACTGGGTCAATTCATAATTATCAGATTTCATATCGTAGTTTTGATATTGAAGTCGCATCATGGACCAGAGTGATTGAAAATGCACAATCCCTAAGCTACCATGTACGGTCTCAAAAAGTATTTTGTTTTCCATTCACGGAGATTAAGGTTTAATCTATCGACTTCTCAGTCTAGATTGTTGGTATTGAATAAATGACATTCTGCTCTAGTCCTTGCTTACTAAAAGTGCACAAGAGTCTAAGGACAATTTGATATTCAATGAAAATATCTTTAGGACACAACAGTACGTTTATATTAAACATCAATAATATTTAAAATTGGTACAATAGGTATATGTTTTCGTGACATTTGCATTGTCTTCATGGATTGCGGAACTTTAGGAGATACTATCAAATAGGTTTCACAATGATTTGAATGGATAATCCCTTCCAGTGCAAACATCATGCAACGCCTGAACTTAGGTCCTATTTGAAAATGATTGTTTATATGATTCATAATACGTGTTAATAGTTAATTATGTGGATCTAGTGGTGATGTGTTTCCAGGGTAAACATAAAACTAAGTTCACGAGATCAATGCTCTTATTTAGATTTATGATCATATTTCCGCCATGTTATCTTGAGATATTATTTTGATCATATTTTTTCAAATATTTCATTAGGAATTTTCAAAAGCTATGATCTTGTGATGTATGAATTCTTTGGTTTACTGGTGGAGATGGCTCTCACTCTGAATAATTCTCTATTTCATATTCTACAACATTACAAAAACTAACATTTCTACCTTTCATAAGATGACTACTTCAACGATTAGTAATACATTAAATAGTTACTTTAACCTTCACGGGAATGATTAGCAATCAAGTTTGTTGGTTTGAGGAAGCTAATGGTTATTTTGGGGGAGTATGTTTGGTTATAATGGAGAGAATGTTTAATTTTTAGAGAGAAAAGAAAAGATTTTGATTTCAATTTTATGGACTTCAAAGGATATTCTTCACCTGGAGCTTATTTAGAAGCTTATATGGTCATGATGCTCACGATGGATTATAATTATCACGAGGAAGAGAAAATATAAGCTTAGTATTGGCCTAATATGAGAGAGATAAGATATTAGTATATTTAGGGAGAAACTGTAAGGTCAATTCAAGTATATGAAAGGGGAGAAGATATAATCAAGAATATATAGGACAAATCAAGATACTAGCAAAGAAATTGAATCAAAGAAAGAAATCATTGTGTTAAAAGTATTTTGATTAGAAGATAAGATTTCGAATTCAAGATTGTGGTTACTACATCAAGGTGTTGTGACATTAAGCTGTAATTAGTGTTTCATTAACTTCAAAGATAGATCGAGATAGCTGGTTAGACATTGCATGGAATTAATTCTCAAGAATATCGGGACATTTTCTTCAGAAATCAAAGTTTACTAATTCACTATTCAAGAGTTGGATATGTGATTGAGGGGAACTTAAAGAGTATGAAGATCATGTGAAAAGTCAAACGTGTTCAAAGTCTTTTACAAAGAAATTGCTCAATCAATATCATCGAGTTTCAAGATCTTTCTTCAGTAACATTATGTGATTGAAATCTACATTCAAGATTAAGTTAGGAGAGATATAGGAGGAATTTTAATAGTAACAAGACTATTAAAAGAGAAGAAACATTTAGACGTGAGAGGAAACATTAAAGGAGACAAGACTTATTAGAAGTGAAAAAGAACGTTTAAAAATGAGAAGAAAATCAAAAAGTAAAAAGTCTATTAGAAGTGAGACATCTATCCGAAATTAGTGAGAAGTTTATTGAGAAAGAAAAGAACCGTTTAGAAGTGAAAGACCCATTCGAGTGTGAGAAAGAGGTTTAGGAGAAGTGAGGACCAAGATGTCGAGATATTTGTGAGTATGACGATTGTAAGGTTGTATTTGAGAATTAGAACATTTCATTATGAAATTCACTGGAATTCTTAACACATAAGAAATGCATGCTTGTGGTGTTAGATGTGAGGACGACCTTTGATCTATTGAGAGATATTGGGATAGGTTTGGGTGTAGGAAAGACGTTACTACTCCTTAGCTGCAGTAAGAAAGAGAGAGGGTTGTGTTTGCTTAATTCATATTAAAAAGAATTGACTGATATTACAAGCATGTGCGGTTATGGTCCAGATATAATCTAGGGGCTGCCAGAATAGATTATGGAGGGCCGCCGGACCGCCATCAAGTGATGAGTTAGGGCGTGACGAAATTTTGTGTATGGAGTGACATTTTATTTGCATTTCGCTAATTAAAAATACTTAAAGTACTTCGGATGAAGTAGTTAAGTTGCCACGACGCATGGAATAGAGAATAGACTAGAATCGAGACTAGTAGAAAAGAAGAGAAAGATTTACGGAATGTGTTCCATCATTCCTAGACCTAGACAAAGACAATTTAACAAATTGCGGTTGAGGAGTTAAAGAAAGAAGGTCGTCGATGTTATCTCTGAGCAACCTCATTCGAATGGAAGATCTGTTTCCATTTTGAAACATTGATCCGAAGGAAAAAGGTGAAAAGTAATCTTTGGTATGGTTTCATACGCGAAATTATTGATAATAATTTAATAATAATAATAATAACAACATTAATAATAATAAAGAAGGGAAAACAAACAAGATAGGAGACGACGTAGCTTAACAAGTAAGAGTGGATGGTGGTCTTCTCGAGTTTAGTATTATGAGATGTTCATTAAACAAGTCATACTGATGAGGTATAAGTTATTCTTAATGGTGGGTAGCGGCAATAGTAAAGGGAAAGAGATTAGCCATCTCTATGGTTGTAGAGGCGTGGTTGAGTGAGAAGGAAGAGGTGTGATCGAAAGATAAAGAGTGTTTTCATCAAAGAGAAAGAATGTTTTCTTCGAAGAGAAAGAATGTTTTCGTCGAAGAGAAAGAATGTTTCGTAGAAGAGAAAGAATGTTTTCGTCAAAAAGAAAGAATGTTTTCGTCAAAGAGAAAGAATGTTTCGTCGAAGAGATAGAATGTTTTCGTCGAAGAGAAAGAATGTTTCGTCGAAGAGAAAGAATGCTTTCATCGAAGAGAAAGAATGTTTTCGTCGAAGAGAAAGGAGAGCGTTTTAACTTATGTTGTTAAACGGCTTGAATAGGAATTTTTGGATATGACCTTTAACGTTTGCGATCGCAAGTTAAAGATACTTGAATATTTCGGATGAAATATTCAAGTTGTCAAACCTACTTGGAGGAGCGTTAGATTTGTATCTAACCTTTTCTTGACGAAAGAGTGGATGATTCGGAAGAAAGGGAGATGATGATTAAGGGAAGGTGTGAATGAAGACTCAAGGAGATTTAAGACCATTCTACGACTCTTTTGACTTTTTAGATTTGTGACGCGGACGCGAAGGAAAATATTATAGTGTGAGAATATATATATATATATATATATATATATATATATATATATATATATATATATAAAATATATATATTAATATACCTAATTCATAAGATGTATAGATTGAATCATTTGCAAAGTTTATCTAAGCATGCATCAACATAATTATCAACAAGATTAATGTGTACGACTATATGACATTTAAACGTTAATTGTCATACATTAACTAACATAGTATAGGTGCACAATTAACACGTAAGTCATGTCAAATGACGCATACAAAACGTGATAACTTTAAATGCAATCATCATGTAAAACATGTTAGCATTTAGCACTTAGGAGCATGTGTTATTTAGATAAACTAAGGAATATTTTATCTAAATTGCTAGAAAGAGGCAAACGCTTTTACAACAGACATGCATTCAATAGTTAAGCAAATAAACATTGGAGCATTAAGATAAACATGAAAGGCATATAATCTGATTACACGAGGGACGTTATCATCATGAAACATCAGAACACATATGTGAGATGCAAGTAGTCTAGATTGGACTAAGAGAAACCTATATCTACTTGTTAGTATGCCACTCCTAATGATGATACAAAAATTTATGATGTAGACTATTCATAGGCATATTTAGGAGGAGTCATTAGTCAAAATTAGAGAATGAATAGGCGATTATATAGTGGTGCTCAATTAGGCTAAACTACGACACATTTTTACGGGTTTTACCATGAACCCCCCAACTCTTACTCTTAGAAAGCAATTTAACCGTTAGGTCAACATTGAATTCTCTAGTGGCAATAGATTCTTTGTAGGTCATTTCTTTGTTGTTAGGTCAAAATTGTACATCCTATATTTGCCTAATGAAGTGTAGCAAAGATAACTATTTTGTTATTGTCTTTTCATACTAGGCATTTACTATGATCAACTAATGTAACTTATATTTTGGTTCACATATCCTAATCAGATGTGTGGAATTCTAAGGTTGAATGAATGAGAGCAAGAAAGTTGTTGTAGCATAAGAAAAAAAAGAGTCATCTAGGGACCTAGGAGTATGTTTAAAAGTGACTCAATATGTAATGCTCTATATTGAGAGGTTCAAAGAAATGCCATCTTTGAATGTCTTTTATGAGAAATCAACTTAAGGTTATTTACCTCCAATAGATATTGTGTTTGTTTTTTGTAGAAATAATGATAATTAACTAAAGTTTAGTTACATCTATGTTAGACTTTTAAGTAAGAGATTGACAAGAGGAAGATGTTTAAATCTAATGCAATAGGGTGGATCTACCTAAACCGAAAATAAATTTAGAATGAAGGATCCATCGATCCGTGGAAGTGCCAAATTTAGGCAAGGATTATTTTTTTATTATTTGGGAGATGGTGTTTACATTAGGTTATTAGGAGAAGCTTATATAAGTTATACGAGTTCTTAATTTGAGTTTTCAGAAATGATATCTAAGTCTTGCTCATCAAGTTGGAGAACTTATGAGTTTCCATGGGAAATTTTTAAGTCGGCATTCCTATCCTGGGTGTGTAATTTAGCTTGTTATAATGTTAACCCTAGCTAATAACACAATATTTGAACAACTTTAGACTCTATGAGAACATCTTCATTGCAAGTTGTGAGTTGCAATCTGATGACTAATTCTTGTTGTCCTTACAATCGTCTTCGAGATTTCATGTATTAACCGAGGATGGTTTTAAAATGTTAGATCGAAAAAATATCTCTGGTCATTTAGTTTGATATTTCCAATGATCTCGTATAAATTACTAATCTCGATTTATTTTCATACTATCATTTTTGTAATTAGAGTGAAAGAATGAGTTTTGATTATCGTTTTGAATATAATCATATTCATATTCAAAATCCTTTTACGATCACTGATTGAAAGCACGATAATGGTTGTGGAATATGGTTAATTCTTCCTCATATTCTACCTTAAGATGGTTAATGTAACACCTGAAAAATATGGTCGCTAGCAGAAATTATACGGGGCGTTACTTCATAATACAAGCGCTAGATACAGAGACACGGATCCTTAAATGTAGTCATTTGAAAAAGTAATCTCGTTGATTTCCTTGAAATTGAATATAACATTTATTCCATATTTGCATCACATGAAAAACTTGAAAACAACCCAACCGAGATTTGATCATTTGTATGTTAGTAGTAATCCTGATGTAATCTTGTCAGTTTAAGACTCTAGACATCAAATAATCCAAGCATCTAATTCACTTGAGAAAAACATGCTTAAAAAGGTCAACATAAAGTTGGTGAGTTCATAGATTTGTTTAAGTATAAATGCTGAACCAAAGTACTATCAAGTGTGTATGACCATTTAAAATCCTTTAATGTCCTTCCAAAATGTATGTATGATTTTTAGAAATCAAATAGTTGTAAAGTATGCATGCCCATTTAAATCCCAAAATAGTCACAAAAATGTACGTATGAACGTTGTACCGCAATTGTTCAAAGCATGTAAGATATTTATATATATATCAGAAAAATGTTTCAAGTATGTATTGCCATTTTATTCAAGGCACAGTAAATATCCATGTGAGTATAAAACAATGATTTCGATTACTCTAAGCTCATGAAACTGATGCGCTAATAGAAATAATAGCCATGTGCTTACACCGGATGTCCCCACCTGGACACCTTCAGCATTGAATTACTTTACAAAGAACACCCAGGCAGTAATGAAAACCATATGTACCCATCATAGGTGTCCCCTCCAAGAACACTCGGGCAGTAATGAATGTGTACCCCTCGCAGGTGTCCCCTCTAAGAACACCCGGGCAATAATGACTGTGTACCCCTCACAGGTGCCCCTTCCAAGAACACCCGGGCAGTAATGAATATGTACCCCTCGCAGGTGTCCCCTCAAAGAACACCCGGGCATTTACTTGTAGTTATCCGTTCAATATTCGCTTAAGCTAATATCCCGTAATCTTTCAAAAAAGTAAAGTATGAGATTTGTGACTAAAAAATGAAGTCAAGTAATGATCTCCATAAGCGAGCTATAGTAAAATGAGTGTATAAAACCAATTTTATAATCAACCCATGTAAAATGCATTTGCAAACAAGCATGTTCTCACCCTAAAATATATGAAAAACAAGTAAAACAATGGGGGCTATAAACTCACATTGATGATGAAGAACGATTGGCGGGAATGTACACATTGAGTACAATGACAACACGTGCAACCATGAACTGTCTCGACCAAGAAGTTGCAGCTTAACTTAACTACTAAGTCCCACTAGCCTAGGATAATGAATTTGGGTTTCCCAATGGATAGTCACCTCAATGCGACACATTGATAAAAGATTTAGATTTCAAGTTGTAGTAGTTTGGTGGTTGGTTAAATAAAATAAATCGAAACTAACGTAAAGTATGTAATGTATTCCGTATATATTACTTATGAAAAATAACAATTATATAACTCATACTGTGAATTATATGATACAGACAAACAATCCAAGGATTAATAAGTAAATGTATATCCTTTGCAAGTATTATATAAGAAGTGTGAGTAAATAATTAAACCAAACAGTTTGACATGTTTTCGGAAATCACCACTTAATTAAATAAAACTTCTTGTATAAAAGTAAACACATGTTTAAAGTCTTTACTTTGTCCATTAATCGAGAATTATAAAATAATATTTTATAATTTAGTATTCGTTTCCTCGACGGGCTTAAGTTAAACTATTTTCCTATTTACAAAAGTGTAGTTCTCGTTCGTTTATTTGGTTATTGTGTAATTACAAATTAACGATCTTAAGACTATATAACTTCGTCTTTAATCGGTTTTTCTAAGATAATAGAAATTGTAACGAAATTTATTAAGTATAGTGATTTATTATAATAAATGTCGTCATGACCTTTTCGTTTAAACCACATTTTCTTTTTTATGAAATTCAATCAATGTTGCAATTTTACTCGCGTTCAATGTTTCAAACACTCGCTGTGTTTTAAATATAATATATATAAATAATACTATTATATAACATACAATATAATATAAATATATATAAAACTAAAAACAAAATCAATAAAATATCATAATTAATTTACCATTTTAAACCACCATTAAACCGATTGTTTTAATATTTACACCGGAAACTTAACATGTTTTATATATTAGCCATTTATATAAACCAAACGCACCCTTATTGGTTTTCTGCTCACCCAAACGCACCCCTTATGGTTTTTCTGTTAACCCAAACGCTCCTACTGCTGTTAAACCCAAACCCAAACGCACCCCTTGATGCAATCTGCTGAACCAAACGCCCCTTTTGGCAGTTCTATTAACCCAAACGTACCCGTTTGGCTGTTTCGCAGCCAACCAAACGCACCCTTATTATATTCCAGCAAACCAAACACCCCTGATGTGTTAACTGCCATACCAAACGAACCCTAATCGTGTCAAAACTTAGAAACAAACACCCCCTTATGTTTTCTATTAAGCCAAACGCACCCTATGTGGGTGACTGCCACCCAAACCCACCCTATGGTGGTGGCTGTCCCGAGACCCAAAGCACCCTTTGGTGCTTATTTTACAAACCCAACGCACCCTATTGGTGGTGTTGAACCCAGAAAAGCAAACGCACCCTATGTGCCAATAAAAACAGAAACAAATACACCCTTGTTGGTGGTTTATAACCGAACGAAAACAAATACCCTTTTTGGGTTGTTTAAAATAACCAACGCACGCTCTGGTGCAATAATCAAAACTAAACACACCTATTGGTGTTGCGTGGTTTGTTGATGGTATGATGTCCGTGTGAGAGAGGGAGGTGTTAAGATGATGAGATGACGTGATATAATGTGATGGCTGTAGGCCTTGTGGTGGACATGTTACTAGTGGTTCGTCGGTGGTTTGGTTGTGGTGTCGGGCAGCGTTGTGGTGATGATTGCGATCGGTGTAGGCCGGCGGCGGTGTGGTGGGAGAATGATAGGGATGGGTGCGTGGCAGGTAGTGTTCGGGTGGATCGGATAAGATCAGGATGGAGATCAACAACATAAGAAAAATTTTGGGGTGGCGGCCGGTGGCCAGAAAAGTGGCCGGAGGTGATGGCGGCGGCAGTGGAACTCGCCGGAAAATTTTGGGAGAGAAAGAGAAGTGTATGTGTGTGTTTATAAGAATGAAAAATGAAAAGAAAATATATAATTAACATATATATATATATTATAAAATATTTAAAGTTATAAATAAATAGTGACAATCTCAAAAGTTTGGAGGGGTTTATTTTTAAATTCTATAAATATTTCACATGACCAAAAGAGGAAATTTTGGTAAAAATGAATCGTGGAATCGTTTAATCTATTAACGGAGGATTCAAAGCACGAGACTTGCGCCATTGCGTTACAAATAATTTTTCCCATAAAAACGAGTATTCACTCGACTAATTTTCATAAATGTTTTATAAAATTTATTTAAAACGTTTATTATTTATTGTATATTACTGATAAACTTTGACTCCCGTAAAATGATCTTTACTCGAATATTGCGTCTTTAAAACAACGTTACTGAAATATAATGGTGACAAAGAAGATAAGAAATGATAAAAAAACAACCAGATCATAATTTATTAAATATTTTTATTTAATAAAAAAGAGTTTAATTAAATATTATTAATTATTTCCTGTCGGTACGCGTTGTTCTTGATTCTAAAATCTTGCGAGGGTATTTAGGCGGACAAAACTAAAAAGTGCTGGAATGTCGTTTTACATCAAAATGCTTAAGAGTCCGAGTCGTGAAAACGTGATTTAGTGGGTCGTTTTTGATAATCGCAGATCTTTGAATACATATATCATCCTTTAATATGTTCCCAAAAAAATTACGATTACGCGGTAAACGCTTTTATTTGACAATAAAAGATGCAAAAGTCAAAATTCAATTCATAACCCAAAAGGTCAAAGGGTAAAATAGTCATTTAATATTCCGAAAATTGCCAGTTGTTACAGTACCTACCCCTTAAAGGAATCTCGTCCCGAGATTTAATTTGTGTTAACCGATTGTGTGACTAAGAAAAGATTTAAGATATAATAAACCAGTTCTAAACAAGACGCTGGTAACTTTATTCAGCAAAATTCGGTGTTTTGACACTTCTCAATGTACCAAAAAAGATTTTTGCTAAGTTTGACCAGGATATTTAATCCATCAAAATAGGTATCTCAAAAATATCATTACAGATCTTATGATTGATATAACCGCGTTATAAAGAAAGTCCCTTGATAGTGAAAGCATCGAAGGAGAAAGTGTAGCTGCGTGAGTATGTCTGTATAAGGTTTCAAATGTTCAAGGACGGGGTCTCGTTTCTGATATCTGTAATCTTCGATGATTAATAACGGACGAGGCTAATTGAAGTAAGTGTCCAACTTACTTAGGCAGTACTATGATGTATCATGACCTAAATTGGTGTGCTATTAGTCTGAAATGAATAGTTCGACTATCACTTTCGTCGATAGGTGTTTATTTGGTTTAAGGAGGCTTGCATTACCTATTGGAATAAAGTTGTACATGCAGGAACCTTGCTCCAGGACCCCAGCAACACAATCCATAACGATAATAACAATAACAAATAGTGATTGGATGACAGAGAGTGAGGACATTTTCGAGAAACAATATCCCTTAGAATATAGTTAAACAAATGGGAGAGCTACAGCGAGCAGAGCTTATGCGATAGACGGCGGAATATGGTACTCAGTCGTTAGTTCGAGGATGAATCAACTCCATTAGTTCAAGTGTGTAACAAGTCTGTTAGTTCCACGAACGAGTTCGTTGATTGGTCCAGAATTTGCAACGTGCAAAATGTAATATCTTAAGAATTAGATCATGTAGTTCCAAGTGAGGCCTTAAAATCTGCTGAGTGACAAGAACACTATGTGCTTCTAAAACTAATAAACGGATTCCTGTGTAATTACGGGTTCGATTCATACTCGTGTAAGATAGGATACCATTAAAGTCAAGCCCACTCAATTATAGATTCATACTTACATAAAAGAGCGTCTCAAATTGTATGTAAGTATGAAATGATAAACACTATGGTTTCATTGATTTTACAATTTCTTTTATTTAACTAAAGGCGTCCCAATTTCTTTCCAAATAAGAGAATAATAATCATTCTACAAAATAATATTCCGATTGCAAACGCGTAGCTCAACATAACCTTCAAGGTGATGGATAACATGACGATGCATGTGCTTCTAATGAGTATGGGACGAGTGTTTAAAACTCGTCTTCGAAGGCGGGGAGTAAAACTACCAAGGAATATCGACCTAGAGTTCAAGATAGTTAATGAGTACTCGGTTAGAGTAAACAAGGTAAAGGTCTCTATGAACGAGTCAACATAGCGATTATCATATCAATCCTCCTATTACAAGTCTCGCCCATACAAGACTTGTAATACTTAGATTCATACATAATCCCATGTAAACAAAACTGTGACGGGCTTTGTTAACATATCAATTATCATATCAATCCTCATATTACAAGTCTCCGCCCATACCGCAAGACTTTGTAATGAATAGATTCATAACATAAATTCATGTAAACAAAAATTATGACGGACTTTTAACGTAATACTATATTGTTCGAAGCAATGAAGAAAAATAATATTCTTAGAGACCATTGTTTAACTTACAATGTCTGAGAACGAAATGAGACCATTGTGTAACTTACAATGTCTAAGGTATAAATGAGACCATTGTGCACCTCACAATGTCTTAAGAAATGCTCTGGTATTTATATAAATAACTCTTATATAAATAAACATTACTGATATCCGCAAAAAGATGCAAGCATATATATATAAATATATATAGATATATCTATATAAATATAATAGGTATGTCTGAAGCACAATAATGCAACATAGTAAAGTTAAGCAAGAAGCAAGTAGCGTGTATGCACTTTGAAAATGTATGTTGTGATTGAATATTTGCAGAAAAACGGCTATATATTGCTAGAAGGGAAAATATGCACTAGTCTCTATATCGCAGTGCTCTGGATACCAATCTGTAACACCGCCCAAAAATGTGTCGCAGCGGAAATGTTGTCGATGAGAGTTTACTTCATAATATCACATCGCTAAATACAAAGAAACGACCTTCTAAATTTGTCGTTTGAAAAGTAATCATCGTTGATTTCCCTTGAATTTGATAACATTTGTCCCATAATTGCATCAAAAATTAAAAGCTTGAAAAACAACCCAACGAGATTTGATCATTTATATGTAGGTGAAAAATCCATGTGAATGAAATCTTGTCAAATTTAACTCCAGTATACACAACAAGTAGGCCAAGCATCTAAATCGAACCTGAGAAAAACATGCTTTAAAAAGTGTCAACATAAACGTTGGTGCGATTCATAGATTTGTTTAAGTATAATTGTTGAAACCAAGGATTTCTGTTCAAGTAAGTATGACCATTATAATCCTTAAATGTCCTTTCTAAAAATGTAGATTTTTAGAAATCAATAGTTGTAAAATATGCATTACCATTTCAATCCCAAATTAAGTCACAAAAATGGACGTATGAACGTTTGAACCGCAATGTTCAATCAAGCATTTAATGATATTTATATATATATATATCACCAAAATGTTTCAAGTATGTATTGCCACTATATTCCAGGCACAGTAAATATTCATGTGTGTATAAAACAATGATTACAATTACTCTAAGTTTATGAAATCGATGCACTATGTACCCATCGTAGGTGTCCCCTCCAAGAACACCCGGGCAGTAATGAAAACCATATGTACCCATCACATGTGTCTCCTCCAAGAACACTCGGGCAGTAATGAATATGTACCCCTCGCAGGTGTCCCCTCCAAGAACACCCGGGCAATAATGACTGTGTACACCCGGGCAGTAATGAATATGTACCCCTCACAGGTGTCCCCTCAAAGAACACCCGTGCATTTACTTATAGTTATCCGTTCAATCCGCTTAAGCTAATCCGTAATCATTTCAAAAGTAAAGTATGTATTTGTGTAGGATCCCTATTAACACATACACTTCATATAACAACCACGAATCGAACTAGAAAATAGAGAGAGTTGATTTTTAGAGAGAGAAATAAGAGAGAGAGTTGAGAGAGAATATAGAAAATTGAAATATTATAAATGAAATCAACTTCCTTTTCCTTGGTGGAAAAGATACTTATATACCCCGACACATTAAGTGACGTTCGGGATATTTGACTAGGACCCGGGCTCGGGTTTTGCTTGGGATTAAACCCGAAACATATACAATATTAGATTAACTATCGAGCCCGATTCCTGATACATTTCTATTACAACGTTAACTAATTGATTGACCGAGACTTAAATACATAATGAACGAACTTCATGTTTGACTCAATATTTTGAGGCTAACAATCTCCCCCGAAGTGAGTTCATTGACGACACTCCTTCATGAGATTCAATATAATTGCTTTTGGTCGTTAAGCCATGTGTTCTTGGTCTTTCTCTTTAGTTCTTTGTTTGTAGGCTTGTTCCTCATGCTTTGCTTATCTTACCTATTTGAGCCTATGACATTCGCTTAACGTCTATGCCATCTTACATCTGAGAGTCTTTGACCAACTTCTCAAACTTATGCCCTTAAACTGAAGCATTCAAATCAGAGTTTAGTGCGGAAGAATTTGCCTTTAAATCTTGAGCTTTCCTGATAGATTGTCTTTGTATATAAGCATGGAACAAGTGTAATGTAATCGACTTTGTTTAATATGGGATACGGTCACAACACCGTTTTAACCTGCAGGTTTACGTTAGTGATAATCAAGAAAATTGATTTGAAAATCAATCGACGTGTTACTTATAAAAGCGTTTTTGTAACACATCGGGAAGTTTTAAATTCTTTTTTAATCAAAATTCATCAAACGTTAATTCATTTACTGTGACCAAAATTGAATATCTATTTTCAACAAGTTTTGATTCATATAGAACACGCAAAGCACCTACCCGAGCTTATTAGATAGTCTGACACAAGCAGGATTTCCATCTTTATTGTGAATACTAAAAGTAATCACTCGATGTTTCTGGCAAAATTCACAAGTATATTGCGTATGGACTACTTGTTAACCGCTTTTGTGAACTTGATGATGTTCAACAAGTGTTTGAAATGTAATGTGTCCTAACGAGATTTAGATTGATCTCTAGGCTCTAGACTCGATTAGTGCATTTTGGTTTTAGTACTCGAAGGCTAGAGCAGACTGCCACCTATTCAATATCAACAATCTCAGAGTGAGATATCAATAGATAACGTGTATCTCCGCATGAAAAAACTGAGACAAGTTATCTGTTGAGAGAAAAGAAACCGAATGGCTGGGAAGGTTTTGTGCATTGCATCTCGGGTCATGATGTCCGTTTCAATGTCCAGCAATCAACTTTGATTCTGATAGCATATGTATTGACCCAGCTTCTGCCTTAAGTTGTGTGGAGGGCTTCTTTGTTTACACCATTTATCCATACATTTCTTTTTCATTCTTCAACGCCTTCAATGCTTACCAGGACAGTTCAATACAAACACCTTGTATGTATTGTTCAGTGTTAATCAATCTTAGCCGCATTATTCCCAATACATTCATCTCTAATCATAACCTAAGGACTGCATAATTTTCCTAACTTAAGATTTATCCTTTTGGTAGATCCTCCTGTTCTGGTTGATCTTTAGGATTGATTCCTAACCAACCCCCTTATGACTTCAGAATCGTCATGAAATAAGATGTTGTTGGGTAATTAGATCGTGAAACCATAAAACCTTTTTCTTACTTTTCAGCACATTGAGTCGAATAGATCATATTTTAATTACATTTTCTCCCCTTATTTTAAATAATAAACACTTATTTTTTGAAATACCTTGTGATTGAAAATATTTCTTAAAATTCTAATGTGGTAGAAAATATATCATCATGGAATGGTTTTGGAACATTTAGATAACTTTTGAATACATAAGAGTTGTCGTTGTTGATTTATCCAAAAACATTAAAACATTGTATTCGAAAAACTCCCCCATCCAAAAATAGGACCAATAGAAAAATTTGTTGTCTTTTGAAAACTTGTGAGGGTTAGAGTATTAGAACACAAAATTTTGAAGATTAATGAATTGTCATCGAAACTATCTTATGAAAAAAAATAATGTTCAACTTTTTGAAAAACTAGATGTTAGAGGACTTTCACACTAAACGGTAAGGTAAGCGCACTGAAACTTACACTCTCCTTTTCTTGAGCAAAACATGTTATGATCTTGTAAAGAATAAGCTCAAGGACCGAGAAACGTTAATTTTCCTCGTTGTTTGGATAAGTTATAAACCTTCCATTATTTAAGTCCAGGTTATGTACGATATTTGCACATAAGCCATCTAGAAAATTAGAAATGACGAATGTTTTGAAACCTATATTGCAACTCTCCTGCTCGTAACTTCATTTACCACAGTTACACACCCGAGTCAATGTTAATCGGACATTTCCCTAAGCACTAAATTTTATCGATTCCAAGAGAATGTCGAGAAGAATTTTTATGGAAATTATCTATTTTTTCCTGATTTTGGTATTTTCTTTTGAAGTTTTATATTTTTGTAATTTTGCTTTTCTCAAAAATATGTTACATGGTTATAGTTGATGATGATATCAAGCAGTCTCATTTTCAGAACCACCAGACATCTGAGTCAAAACATCTCATACCAATCTTCTGACTAAGATACTTAAACCGAATCCTCAAGAAGGCTTTCGTGTAAACATGTCAGCTAATTGATATCCATTTCTGACAAAATATAATTCCATTATCTACCATTTTCAAAACACGTTCCTTTATGAAATGATACCGATATGGATGTGTGCTGTTCGCAGAATGTTGTACGGGTTTGGCATGATATTCTATGGCTGACTGAGAGTCCAGTACAATGGTATTTTGTTGTAGTTGAATGCCAAAGCTTTAAAGATGTGGACGCTCATCCACATACTTGAAGCACAACTTGCAGATACGCCACGAACTCATGCCTCTTGCTGAAGACATTGCAGTGTAGTTTTGTTTCTTTGACATCCAACTTACTAGCGATAATCACAATGAAACTGGATCCTCCTGAAGTGCTTTTTCAGATGTATCAAGGCACTGGCATATCAACTCAGAAAATGCGTTTAGATCAAAGACAGAATACCTTATATACCAAAGTCCCATGTTACTGGTACCGCTTTAGGTATTTAAAGTTCTTTTTCACCTCCTTGAGGTCTTTTGTGTTGGTCCTTCTTGATAACGTTGCACAATAGCAAACTCTTGCACGAAAGTCTGGTCTACTAAGATGCATGTACATGAGTGACCCCCGATCTACCAACAATAAACAGATTGGTCCTACGGGTTTCTCCACTCAATTCTACATCTAGTTTGGGTTTTTTGTAGCCAATTGTGAACCAATAGAGTGACAATAGTCCATATTATGTTTTTTAGAATTTCCTAAAAAAGCGTACTTGGCCTGATTGATAAAGATACCTCTTAGAGATTGGTGGATCTGTAGTCCTAAAAAGAATTTCATTTCCCCATTAAGGACATTTCAAATCATTAATCATAACTTTTCAAATCGTTTTTGAATTTATAAGGGGTTGTAGACCTAAAAATTAGTATCAATGTAATCTACACTAGTAGAATATCCTCCCCGATTTTATCTTGATAAAGAATGGGTCAATTGAACCTTAGTAAAGCCTTTGGTACATCAGAAGTTGGAAAGTTTACAACATGACAGTCTCTTGAGCTTGCTTTATCCATACAAAGCTTCCCAGAAGGTAGGACTTTTTCTGGATGATCTGGATAAACGAACCCTTCTGGCTGAGCAAATAAACTCCTACTTCAGAGGACCATTAAGAAATGCCGTTTTTTAACGTCCATACTGAATAGATTGAAAAAGATTTGTGTGGCTGTCGTAGGCAACGAAAACCGCACGGCTTCTAAGCGAGAAACAGGTGCAAAATGGATTCTTAAAATCATTACCTCATTCCTGAGCATACCTTTGAGCGCCAATCATGCTTTGTTTGCGAATTACATTTGATCCTTCTCCATTCTTATTCTCCATAACCACTTTAGCTTTATAATCATCTTACCAAATGGTTTAATGCGACTAGTTTCCCAGACTTTTAGTCTGCGAACAGAATAAGTTCATCCTGCATTGCTTCGATCCATGCAGAATCAGCCATTGCCTCCATAATGTTCTTCGGTTCAACAATACTCACCGTGAGTCGAACCATACACATTTCAGGACTGTGACAAGCTGTCGTCTTTTATGAACTGGCATGTTGGATTCCATGAACTTGCTGCTAATGGATGATCTCTGGTCCATCCGGTAAATCATGACTTGTGGTTAAATGATGCACATCGGTATTATCAATGTTGCTGTGAGGAAGACTCACCAGTTTCTTGTACCCGAGTACAAAAAGGATTGATAAATTTATCTTCTTGAAACGATTGCCTTCGGTGCTATGATACATTGTGTTGTCCTCAGCATGACCGTGACTTGGATTGTAATATTCTTCAAGTAAAGTACTGAAGAAAATTCCAACTCTTGATGTAAAACGAATCTGTCTTCTCTTTATTGTAGGAAAACAATATTTTCATGGTGCACAGGGTCCGATTGTCAAATCTGACGTCGTCTAGTTCCTTGAACGAGGCCTGAAGTGACATTTTCAACAGAAATCTACTGACGTTTGTGGTGCGTAGGTCTGAACTGTAGTATCATACATTCATTTTCTGCATGATTATCATCAAACTTGATAGAATGGACTCCAACTATTAAGCGTTTACTCTGGTTTGTAAACACGATATCCAATCGACTGAGTAGAATATCCCACCATGACACCTGGATCCCCTATATTCTTTCCATCTTAATCCAGAATTTTTCGCCATTCTCTAGAATGTAACAAATGCAACCATAGATGTGAAAAGTTATATTAAAGGTTTTCCTCACATTAATGATTTGATACTCCGTCTTTCCATGTTCTATATGAGATTGATCTGTTCAAAGTAAAGTCAAATGCGGTTGCAACTACTTTAGAGCCCAAAAAAAATGAAATGGGAAAAAAGAGCTTAGAAGACGAAAGCATCGTTCACACCTCAACAAGAGTGTGGTTTCCGTCTTTCGACAACCGCCGATTAGTTTTAGGTCGAGGAGTGTAGTCCTAATGTTCAATGCCTACTTCTATGAAAGAAGCATAGGATTGTCATGTTCAATAATCTTTTTGTGCCACGTCAGTACGGACAGTAATAACTGATCTTTGAAGATTTGCGTTGAATCATCGTGAGAAAGTCTTTAAGAACTCCTGTTGTATCAACCTTGGAGATCGAAGAAAAAGAGTCCAAGTGTATCTTGAATAGTCAACAACATTACAGAATATAATTAACTTCCCATTTATTCTTGCAACCCGCATAGGAACCACACAAGTCCATGTGAATCAAATTCAACCTTCCTTTGGAACATGGAACAAGCTTATTAGACTTAAAATAGCTTCTATTTGCTTTACTCATTTTACTAGAGAACAAATTGATCCTTAACATATTTCAACTTAAGGTAGAGTCCTGTTACAATAATTCTTTCTTTGAGAGTAAGGTGATGTAATACAAAGTTAAGATGAAAAGTCTTCGAGATGCCATAACCATTGCTTGAGTTGTGAAGCTTTAGCCATAGAAACAGATTGGATTGATGGAAGTAATGTTTCATTGAAGAGATATTGTGTAGAGATCGGATCCACGATTACCATTTACTAAAAATCATATTCCCTGAAGATCTCTCACAAAACAAGTATAATTTCCTGAAAGCAACCTCCAAATCCGCATCACAGAATTGACCAACCGAGAAAAGATTGTGATTGAGGCCTTCGACGTAATAAACCTGTTTGATCGTGACATTTCCTTGATTCAGATCTCTATAACCCAGAATTAGAGCAAATTGATCATTTCCAAAATGAACAGTACCCAAAAATTTCTCCACAAAATTACACAACAGCTTGAGATTGCCCGTCATGTGCTTTGTGCATCCAGAGTCAACAATGAATAGGATGAGTTATACAATCTGCAAGAGAATTAGAGGACGATGGAACATTGGACAAATTAGATCCTAAGGAATTTGATATCTTTAAGACATTAGTAATCCTAGAGACAATGTCTATAGTAGGACTAATACTTGTTGATACATCCTCTTTCCTGATTTTAGGCATCCATATCTTTTTGGTCCTATGTGGCTTTTGTGTCCATTTATATCCTGATGGACATTTCTTAGCTATCCACCATTTCCATTCCTGATTTGTATTCTCATACAACTCCTTATGGTAACTCTTGGATTTTTGAATAGTGGTATCTGATGCAACTATTTTCTTATGGGGTGTTGCAACAGATTTGTTCGCTTTTCTCTTGGGTTTACTAGCACTAATAGGCACTACCTTAGGCTTCTTAGTTCTAGCGTTCACGTCATTCAAGTATCTAGAAACACAAGCATCATGATTAGAATTAAACACACATTTTCCACATTCAGCACAAACAACATTCACATTCAAAGTTCTGGATTTTGAACTGTCATTACACGCAGTTACAGACTTTGTTTTCCTAGAAATACTTGAAATCCTATGGTGTTCTTCTACTTCCTTGTGGTTAAACTTCACTTGACTATTGTTTGGCACAACCTTATCTTTAACTTGATAGCTCTTAAGCTGTGGTCTGCTAACACTAGTAGTGTGATTTACTCCTAAAGATTTAGACACGTGAGGATTAGTATTCCTAGAAGCATGAGGCAACTGCGGTTCTCTGTTTTGTGTTGTGGTAGTGGCAATTCTATACATTCCTGGTTTAAGCACATTCGAGTGTATTTCCGCTTGTTTTCTATTCTGAGGCAAATTCTGTTGAGTGACTTGTTTAAACAAACCATCCGACACATTAGTTTTATTAACCGACTGTTTCGTTTGAAAACTTCTCATTTCAGGAGAATTTGAAAAAGGAGTCGGTTTTCCTAAAACTGATGGTTTTGGAATCCGTTGAGCATTTGGTTGTCGAACAACAGATGGTTTATCAAACTGAGTTTCCACAGACTTTCCTTTGCATTTCTCAATGAGTTTCTTTAACTCACTGATGGCTATGTTCTTGTCTTGCATTTGAGCTTTCAAATCCTGTATTTCATGATATTGTTCACGTTCTTTTCGAAATACATTTGATCCGTTTTCTTTGCAAACTGAGTTGTTTTTCATTTGTTCTTTACATTGTTGTAAAGCAAGTTCAAGAGAAATCGAGTGGTTTTCAAGTTTAGCAAAACTCTTTAAAAGATTATTATGAACTTCTTTGTTAACAGATTCAGTTTGTTTCGAAATCTTTAGTGCAAGACATTCACATTCTTTGACTTTATGAAGATATAAGCATTGCAATTCAGTATTAGCATTTAAATCAAACAGAGAATGCAAATACGAACATGTAACATCTTTAGACCACACACTCTTCGCGAAGTAGTCATATATGTTTGAAAATCAGCCTTTTCAGATTCAAGTTTGTCCATCTCCTTTTCAAGGGATTTACGTACTCCAAATCGTCATTTGCAATTCTTTTTTAGTTCATGAAACAAACAATGACTGTCTAGTATGAGTTTTGTCTGAAAGAGGCCATTATAAGATTTGATCACAAGCTTCCATACTCTTAGCAGTTGGGTTCAGGAAATGCACTATTAGTATGATTAGACCAAGTTCTGTTGACAAATTGTTCTAAAATGATTGAAGTTGTTTGTCATTTCGTTATAAAGTTGTCTACTTTTACTAATGGATTTAGAAATGGGTAGAAAGGCCAGGTTTTTAGCAATGTTTGGCTTTGTCCTAACAAAGTTTTTCTCCACATTGTGCTTCCTATCTTCTTTAGCGGTTAACTGATCAAGATAAGGTTTTGGATGGTGTTTGAAAGTTTTCATAAAGACTGTTTTGATATGTGTAATATATGTTTCATTTGTCCCTTATCAATTTTTTGCATTATCTCTTTTTAAGGATCACTGATTCTTCCCCAGTGGGGCAAAATATGTTTGCAGGAACTCAGAAGTTCATATGGGATCTCATACAAACGAGCTTTTCAGCTTGAGCTTTCTTGAGGTACATTGGATTAGCAAAGGTGGGTCTACCATTATATGTTGAGCATTTAGGTGCTAACATGTGAATGGTCTGAATTGATGATGCGTTTATAATAATACTCATTTATAAACTTTATTATACATCCCCCCCCCCCCTTCCCCTTCCATTTCAATCATCGAGTCTATGTTCTTTCCTTCCTTAACTTTAATTCGAAGGACCTTCTTTTTCTCGTTGAGGGTTGACCTTCAAATTGTGACCTTGTTAACAGATCTCTTTTTGACTAGTCATCGTGTTTCTGATTGACAATCTGAAATTTCCCATAGTTGTGTAGTTTTTAAACCTTTTTATGTTCAGTGTCTTTTAAGAGCTATTGTACTAGAGTTTCATTTAACTTTGTTTGAAGTTTTCTTATAATCACTCGTTAGGTCATTATGGGCGTGGTACTTCTCAAGCTTAGTCTGTTTGGGATTGAAGGACAAATCAGACAATCTATCCCGACTGCTAGTGCCTCCTAGAGCCCTAATAGTTCACATTCTAGGTTAGTTCGGCACTCCTCTTGTTCTGTGAGTCAAATGGATGCGTTTGCTTTTTTTAATTGCTTTAAAAAGCGTTTGTTTTCACACTCGGTATCAATTGAGTTAATTTTGACAATTAAATTAGCAAGCGCTACACGCTCACAACCACATTCTGCAAGCATGTTTCTCAGAATGTTGTCTTACATTGTGAAAAACACATTCTTTTCATCATTGTTTTTGGACCTGTTCCATTTGGCGTATCAGTCGAACTTGATTTGCTGGTAAGACTTCCTGAATATTTGCAGGAAACCTGGTATGTGCTTCCAATTCCTTCTTTCCAATCTCTTCATCTGATACAATCCTACTGCTTGTTTCATCTCCTGAACTTGTAACCGATGATTGAACCTTGATTAATAACTTTTTAAACTATATATATAATATAATATAAAATAAAATATATATAATCTAAAAAACTACAATAATCAATAAAACCGGGAAGTAGTATAGAATGTTTCCGGGTCGTTTATCCCCAACGAGGGCATGGATGGAGGAAATCGATACTCAGTCGGAAGATTGGAAGTTTGGTATGAGAGAAATGATTTTGAGAGTGTGGAAAGCGATGTTTAAACAATAACAAATAAAAATGATTTAAGAAATACCCGAATAAATTATGAATTTAAGCTGAAAAAACGAGAGCATGAATCCCGAACAACAGGGTCCTAAAACCTAAATATCTTCAAATTTAACCTACTAAGAAATATTTTTTACTTTAATAACGATCTAGGGGATAATATCTTGAAGGATAAAATAAGACTAGATGGTAAAACGGAGGTCGTTTGACCCAAAAACATGTTCTAAGACTCAAAATTCCGCACGAGTACCGTGTCGTGTAAAATCAATATAGTGTATAAAATTAACCCTACGAAAGTTGTAATATTTTTCTAGTAAAATATAACTAAAGAAAATATTCTAAAAGAAAAATATTTTTTTGATAATTTTTGTATTTTTTATGAATTTTAAACTTTTAACTAAATTAAATTATAAAAATTACTAATCTATTTGTTAAAATTTCGAAAATTTTTACTAAAATACTTTGCACTACAACTATCTATGAAAATAAGAACCCCAGCTATTCGGCTTATAAATAGCCCGAAATTAGTGGAAATAGCTTATAGCTTTAGGGTGAAAAAACTCTCTTATATATCCTAAGTGCCCACAGGGTATAACAAAAAAGACCCAAGGGCACCGCTGGTAAGAAGGTGTTATAAAAACGGGTGTTTTGAGGGTAGGGCCCGGGTTCGGCGTCTTGCTCACCCGGGGTTCCCTTATCTCCCTTTTTTTTACAAAAACTTTTCAAACAAACTTGTTAAGCTCCTTGAGCTTAACAATTTCTATAACTACGACTTTTTGAGATTGTTTATAAATAAGCTGAAAAAAGGGGCTTTTTGATGGGCAATTTGCTTAAATAAGCTTTAAGGCAAAAGTTGGCTTTACTTTTGGCTTTTTAGACTACTAAGCTAACTTTTAAACAAATAAGCTGGAATGAACTATCTAACCTATCCTTAATAAGCACTAATGAGTTAACATCTAACAACTAAATAAGCTGAAAACGGCTAAACTAGACAGAAAGCTTAAATTGGGCTTAAAAGCAAAGATGGCTTTTTCTTGGTGACTTTTTGGACAATTAAGCAAAGAAAGTGGGAAATGAGCACACACCACTTAACACACAGACATTATGAAGTACTAAGAACCAAAAATAAGCAATTGGAATAAGCCCAATAAGCCTGAAGGTGGCTTAAACACTCAGCAGTACTAACTTGAGAGTTAGTACTGCTAGGCAATAATGTGCTTTTTCTTGCACACAATAAGCAATGGAAAGGGCACAAATTAAGCTATACAAGCACTTAGCGAAACTATATAGTAATTAAGAACTGAATCTTCATACAACTTTAAGACTTAATAAGCTAGACAAGAAAATAAGCAATTTCCTACACTATGCTAAAAAAACAGTCAAGTCCCTACTTTAAGCTTAAAAATAAGCTATCAAAAGGGCTTCCTAAGGTCTGAGCTTGATAGGGCTTATAGCTGGACCTAGGGGTAATCTAAATAAGCTAAAAGGTCTAGGGGCTTAAGGACAAATAAGCTAGAAAGATGGTCTTAAAAATGGTGTCTAGCACCAGGGCAACTAAGCTAAAACAAGGGGGCTTAATTTGACAGCTTAAAAATAAGCTGTCAAATATGTCACAAAGATGACATGTTAAAATTATGAAGATTTAGCACAGTTAGGGTGCGTTTATGCTCCAATTTGTAAGCTTTAAAAACTTTGTAAACGCTGTTGATTTTTGCAAAAAGAAATAAGCAATTTGGCTTTTGAAAAACTAAGAAAAAAAATGTTGACATAATGTGTACAAAACATAAGGAACCCTTAAGGCTTTGGCTAATTGGTTTTGCATACACAAATGTCACCAAATTACATACAATTTAGTTTACAAGAACTTAAAACAAATAAGCACTGTGGCCTTTTAAAACTATGACAGATGAGAACACAATGGTAAAACTTGAGAAACACTTTTTGAACTTAAAAGCTTTGGAAAAACAGACTCAAAAGGCTTAATACTTTAAGCCAAAGTTAACCAATATGACACCAACCCATAACAATGCATTTTTGACCCATGTTGGGCTTATCCCAAACACCCCTTAATATTTTAAAAACTGTTTTGGAACACTTTTATCAACTGATTTAGGACACCATTTTTAAAAGTCAAGATAGGAAATAGCATAGTTAAACATTAACTCAACCTACACAGGACATAAACAATTAAGGAAAAAACCATGCATAGTAAGAATGAGCAAAAATAAGTTGTTGCTACAGTAACTTTTAAGCAAAAGTTAAAAAAGGAAGTGTACCTTAATCCTTGCTCAAAACAGGCTTGTTTGGTGAACCTAAATAGCTTAACCTACCTTAGTTATAAATCAAAGCTAGGCTAAGCATACCATTGAGCCCATCCCTTATTGCATATTCATCCTTTATCAAACAAGTAACCTTTGTTTTTCTTTCAACTTTTCTTACGTTCTTTGTATCCAGTTAAAAAAAGGTGGCAAGTGGATTAAAATTGAGCTTTAAAAGAAACAAGAATTTGGAACACAATTTAAACTTAAACTCAATTTTCATTAAAAATACAAGTACAGACAGTAGTTACACAACTTAGAAAACTAAAAATGGACTTTTTTAAAAAAAATACTACACATCAAAACTAAACTCCTTTGCCATAATGGCTTACAAGAGTTTTATAGTACTATGCTAGGGTTTGGGTCTTGGTCTTCTCTTGTCTTCTTCCTGGGTGTGCTTCTTTGTAGACACATTTACCCGCTCTTGTGCTTGTTGTGAGTGTGTAGAAAACAAAAACAAATCCTAGCCCTTGGATTGTCTTGGTGCCCAAGGTCAACGAATCTTTGACCAATTAATTCCTTAGCATTAGGAGTAAAAATGTGAAGGATTGCCATCTTGTTAGAGCCCACTGTGGGGGTGGGGTAAGTTATGGTAATGGTTTTGGATGGATGTGAGGAGTCAACGAGGAGGGGGGAAGTGACAGAGGTGGGGCTTGTGCTTTGGCGGGAAATTAATGGGGAAGATATACAGTAGTTCAAAACAGGTTTAAACTTTGGGGTTTTGACACAAGTAGTCCCTCATGGTTATATGATGTTTTGCAATTTTCGTCCTTGGTGTAGATGATAGTTTTGGGACTTGGCAGATAACAACCCCCAAGAGTTATATGGGGATTGCCATAGTTAAGTCCTTTGGGTATAATTTTGGAAGTTGGCAGAATTGGACTTGTGGTTATACTTTGGTGGCTTGCAGTTTTTGATCTTCACATGATTTTCTTTATAACCTTCATTAAATAAGTTTAGGGACTTGGCAATTTCAGTCCCTAAACTTATTTTTCTTCACTTTTTGACTTTGGATTTGTCGGGGTTGACTTGGGTTGACTTTTTCAGACTTGGGCTTTGTCTTGACTTTGTCTTTTCCACGCTTTTCCATTCCGTGTCCGGTTTTGTCGTTTTGGCTTTGTTTTTCGTCCTTTTCTTAGATATCCGTTCCTGCACAACACAAATTAGCAAAACAGCATATTTTTGGCATTTTAGTCGTTTTTGTTATTTGTAGCTCTGTTTTTAAAGGGAAAAGGTATGTGTAATTAATACACTACCAAAAAACCCCCATACTGAAGGTTATTGCCGTGTCTCACGCAATGCTATGAAGGAACGCACTTAGAAAACACTAAGAATCTCGATCATCCTCGACTAATAACTTGGAAAAGTGCTAAGTGTTCATCGAGGTAGTTAAAGACTCATTAAGTTTTGAACATCCCGTCTTTAACCAATAGTTTATATTATATATCACCTCTAGTCCTACACATATTTTTGTTATTTTTCCATTTTTCTATTTATCATACTAACTAGAACGTTTTGTACTTCGTTATTTTATAACTTTAAGGGATCTCGAACAAGATGCTTTTCGATCCGAGAATGCCCCAAAATGGATAAATTCATCGTTCTGATTTTTCACTTATTCCAAGCCAAGCTTTACAACGTAATCACCGGTTAATTTTGAGTAAGATGCTAACACTACTATATTTTGCAATTTGTAAACTTTTCACTCCGACAATTTTATCTTAAGGTGTGTGTGCTATTTGAATTTCAAACCAGGGTATCATGTTTTGCAAACATTCTATGTTTCACGTTCCACCCGAGAGTATTGTGTTTGAAGGCGAGATATCCATGTAGGCCTTCGTCTCGCACTATCCTAACCTTGCGGTTAAGTGACCCGGTTTTGACCCCACCACCCGAGACTTAGTATCAGGGACTCACGACTTAGGTTTCGAGAAAACTCTTAGGTTTTCCGTATGCACATAGCTTATAAAATATAATAGCCAAAGTTCAAAAGCATATTTGAATTTAACAAAAAGAGACTTTTATTCACACTTAATTTTAATACTTATGCAATTGTAACCCTCGACCTTTTAGAAGGCTGCAACATCGGTTGTGAGCCGGCAAGATGCAGTAACTACTATTATCAGTGCGGATTTTTTTTCTTACTATGGGTTTTCTTTAGAAGGCTTATAATACATCGGTTGTGAGCCGGCAAGATAAGCAAACTTTTATCAACCACAGTTTATATATATTATATTTTTGCATTTTTCTCATCATTTTTTTTTACATTATTGGGAACACGTCTTTTGAAAAATTCAAGTATAAATTGAACTAAGTCTGAAGTTTTTGCTATTACTACATAATATTATTGATTTAAGTTTAATTTCCAAAGTAGCACGTATATTAGTCAGGTTTAGAATCTTATGGGAGAGAGTAAGCGACTAAATGACACATGAGCCTTAAGTATTTCCACAATAAATCCTTGTTTAGCACCAACTCATACTTAACAATATCATTTTTTCGGTCCTTTGCAAGTTTTGCGGGAACGCTTAGTCTAAAGTTACGGAACAAGCTAGAGCTCAACACTCTCGATCGTTCAATATTTATACTTATTCTACCCAGCAGGAAAGTCAAAATTGTGACAAAACCACTTATTTTATTTTTGAAATTTTTTTTAATTTTTTAATTTTTTTGAAATTTTGGTGGTAAAAAAGGGATTACGTAAGAAACAACGGCTGCAGGCACAATCAAATCGAAGATCCCCCCATACTAGAATGAAACATTGTCCTTAATGTTTTAAGAAGGGTCTCTACGTAAATCCTAAGCCTTTTATGAATTTGCTTAAAGATAAAAGGATTGTCGATAAGTTAGGGATATCGGGGATACCCAAATGAAGCGGAGGGATTGTGATGCTCTTGTGATGAAGGACAAATACCCGAGAGAGAGGCTTCAAAAATAACACGGACATCTGGAAATACAGCACAAAACATATAACATGGAAAAGGTAGAGGCACGTCTCCTCCAATAACCTAATCAATCTTATTCTTTATAGTAGAATAATACTATACCTGAATAAACTAGGATAAACATGGGGGTTGCCTCCCACGGATGCGCTTGTTTTGGGTCACTAAGCTTTGACTAATTTGAATTAGTTGTCTTAGGGTGGTTTGGAGGTAGGATATCCATAGAAGGGATCTACCTCAAAGTAGTGTTTGAGACGATGAACAATTTACTTTGAAGTTTGGCTCGGAGTTTTGGGATAACTCAACGGTGCCATACGGGAAAACTTGAACAATGGTAAATGGTCCTGACCAACGGGACTTCAACTTGCCTGAGAAAATTTTCAATCTTGAGTTAAAGAGGAGGACTTGATCACCGACGTTGAAAACGCGGTTTTGTCTTTTGCGTCAATGACATCCTTTAGTTTTCTCTTTGTGATCAAAGGAATTTTATAGGCTTGCCACGCAGTTCACTGATTCTTGAGGTTGAACTTTGCGTTTGATCCACGCCGCAGTTTGAGATCCAAAGTTTGATGTTTAAGGGCCAGTAAGCTTTGTGCTCTAACTCAATTCGGCAGATGCCATGCCTTTCCATTTACAAGCTGTACGGTGTGCACGTGGGTGTTTTGTACAGCTGTACGGGAGGCCCAGAGAGCGTCATCCGTTTGTCCGACTAAAGGCACGATTTTCGCCCCATGTCCTTTCAAGAAATTCTTTTTAAACCTGATTGGAATACTTCAACCTGCCCACTTGTCTGTGGGTGATACGCGGTGGAGATCGATGAGTAACCTCCATTATTTTAAGCATGACCTTTGCAAACGGTCATTGCAAAAATGTGTTCCAAACGATCATGATGATGGCTCGAGGGGCACATATCTGGCAATTAGAGATTTAAAGAAAATTTAAACCAAATACTCGGGGTGTTAGGGGGGATGCGCCTTTGCTTTAACCCATTTTTGACAGGTATCGACAGCACAAAGTAAGTATATGTTGCTTTAGATAGATGGAACGAGGTCTCACATGAAAATCGATGCCCCAAACAGTCAAAAGATTTTACAAACTTGGGATGGAATTTTGGGATTCACCCTATATGAAATTTTTCCTTGTCGTTGGCACGAGTCACACGTTTTTAACCCACTCGTGTTGCATCTTTGTATTGTGATTGCCAAAGAATCCGGCATCAAAGGACTTTTTGGCGGTGAGATGTGCACCATGATGTACCCCGGTGGGTCTTGGTTGGCAAGCTTTGAAGAATGCGAGAGTTCTTTGGTGACACACCGCCGGTTCATTTTGATCCCGCAAGATTTGAAACAAGAAGGGGGGTCATCCACAGAAGTTAGTGTTTGACCTCTTTGGAAAAACTTGTTTTTCTGTTGGGATGACATTCCTTGACAATGAAATTCCCCGCATGGTAGTTTGCGAAATCTGCAAACCATGGGGTACTATCAACACGAAGAGCAACCGATCCAAGAGTTTCGAGAGGAAATGTTTCTGTGATTTCCTTGTTCTCGAGTTTATCTTGATGAGGGTTCTCAAGTCTGGAAAGATGATCGGCGGCCAGATTTTGCTCCTTTTTTGTCTCGGATACCAAACATCGAATTCTTGGAGCAAAGGATCCAACATCAGTCTGGGTTAGCATCTTTCTTAGCGATGAGATATTTCTAGCAAAATGGTTGGGTATACACTATGCTCTTAGACTAAAACTAGATATGACCTAAATTTTCTCAAGGATACACTACGGAAGTAATTCTTTTGCGGTCGTAGTGTAGTTTGCGCTTGAGCTTCAGTCATGGTTTTGCTGGCATCGTGTATTGGTTGGAAATGCTTGTTCTTTTCGTTGCACTAGGGACTGCCCAATTGCAACAAGTCACTTGCATCAACATTCGTTCGAAGGGCATAGTCCCAGTTCGGGGAGCAATCAAAAAAATTGGAGCCTCATTCATTTTCTTTTATGTGTATTAAGGCTTCGATAACTCTTTTGAGAAGATAATGAGTCTCTTTTTCAAGCAGCGTGAGTCATTGGGCGGGATGTTTTTTGTAGAAGTCTTGTATGAACCGTCGTATA
Organism: Tanacetum coccineum; assembly: GCA_026074375.1. Classification (NCBI taxonomy): domain Eukaryota; kingdom Viridiplantae; phylum Streptophyta; class Magnoliopsida; order Asterales; family Asteraceae; genus Tanacetum; species Tanacetum coccineum. The sequence goes on along the minus strand of BQNB010009499.1, from coordinate 7,640 downwards.
AAAAACCGGCGGAGCCAAGAAAACTTCGGTCACTTTCACAGTAGTCGGGTGAGGGAGCTTGGCGATAACGTCTAACTTTAGCTCGGCGTCCTCTATTCCCAGGGACTTGGAGATTTTGTGCCGCAAGATCAATGCCTTATTTTACCATGAATGGCTTTTTCTCCAGTTAAGGACCAAATTGGTGTCTTCACACCGTTTTAACATTTTGTCAAAATGGGATAGGCAAGTAGAGAAAAGAATCCCGTAAGACTGAACAGTCAACCATAACATTCCATCATTTTTCAATTCATGTCATGGAAGATTGCCATCATACATCGTTGGAACGTGCCGGGTGCATTGCATAGCCCAAAAGGCATGCGGCGGTAGGCAAACGTTCTGTATGGGCAAGTGAATGTTGTCTTTTCTTGGTCCTTCGGGTCTATGGGAATCTGGAAATAACCCGAAAAAGCCATCAAGAAACAATAGAATTGTTTCCCGTCGAGTTTTCGAGCATTTGGTCATGAAGGGAAGTGGGAAGTGGTCCTTTCGGAGTAGCCTCATTTCACTATCTATTGTCGCTGATACTCTCCACCTGTGACCAATCGAGTCGGTTTAAAGATCATTTTCCTCGTTTTTGACGGACGGTCATGCCACCCTTCTTCGGTCCCAATTGCACCGGGCTTAACTAGACTGTTACAGATCAGGATAAAATTAATCCGGCGTCACGAAGTTTTTCAACTTCTTTCTTGATGACGTGTCGATTTTTTGGGATTTACAACGCCTTTTGATGCTGAACTGTTGTTCGTGTCCTCTTCCATGAGAATTTTGTGGGTACAAAACTCTGGGTTGATACCCTTGATATCAGAAAGTTTCCAAGCGATGGCTCGCTTGTAGGACTTAAGAACCTGATTAGAGCTGCCTTTTCCTCATTCTTTAAATCTTTTGCAATTATGACAGGCTATTGGTCGTCACCCTCCAAAATGCGTATTCTAAATGAGGTGGCAACGTCTTGAGTTCAACCTCAGCCCGGGGCTCATTGATCTGAAGAGTTTGTTCACAAATTTTAAAGATCTGTTCGAGTTTCCAGTAAATAATTTTCTTGATGGGAGGTGGTGGTGGATGGAAATCACTAGTAAGAATTGATTCGAGGAGACGTATGTCCCCATATAGGGGTCATACTATGTTGGATCAACTTCCCGGTGGAAGTTGGATAGATCCTCTATAGCAAAGAAAAAGTGTCGGCTTCTTCGATAGGAGAAAATTATGTCCTCGAATGGAGTTAAAGTAGGAGAGGTGGTAGAAAAACGATTGGATCATCGTAAGGGTGGGATTGCACTCGAGATCACATTTGAGAACAAAGAACTTTCTTGTGAGTATCCTTTACAAAGCTATATCAATGACGTCAATTCGGTTTGGCCGTCAGATGATGGTATGTAGCCGTGTATCTCGAAGTTTGGTCCAGATTAAAAGTAATGGCCCTCATCTGCCAACACGATGGGTTATTTCGCTCGTATACATCAATTAATGCACGGCTTGTCTTAAGAATCCTCCCGAGAATTAGAGTACTCGGGGGTCAGGCTCAAATTCATACGACTTAAAATCTGGGAAATTGGAATTTTCCCACCATTACATAGACGTCTTCAGTGATACCGATCGGTTCAGAGATTGAACGGTCTGCTAACTCTAGCGTCATGCAAGTTGGGGTTAGTTCGGGAAGAGAGAGATCTTTCCAGACAGAATATGGCATAAGATTAATGCTTGCGCCAAGATCGGCCAAGGCGTTGCATGTATTAATCCCAGAGAATTCACAAGGAATAAGAAATCGGCCAGGGTCTCCAAGTTTCTTTGGTAACTTGTTTAGGATGACGGCTGAGCAATTCTCATTCAATGGGGTTCTAGCCATTTCACCACCTTTTCTTTGTTTCGATTTAATAGTTTTGCGACGAGGAAGTTTTGGCATAAGCATCAAGGCCTCCGTAAAGCTAATTTTCGGAAACTCAACTCTCGAAAGATTTCATAGATTTCTCAATTTGGTCGTTAATGCTTTCTCACGACGTCATTTATCATTTCTTCTTGAAGGAAATGGAATTGATGCTTTTTTGGTTAGGCTTGAAGCACTAACTGGGGCATTTTACGGGCTAGGATGATTCATGATGGACAATTAGGGACAACGGAGGTGGAGTCTTCGGTGCTTCCGTTATTAGTAGGAGGCAGATGTCCTTGTGACCTCGGGTCTGTTCTACTATACTTTAGGAGAAGAAGTAGTATGAATCGTGGGTCCCTTGTAAGCTACACCACTTCGAGTGGTAATACCCTTTAAATCCTCTTTCGGGTTAGTAACGGTGTTACTAGGGAGAGTTCCGAAGTAGAGGCGGTCTTGAAGTGAGAATTTGGAAAGCATGTGGTGAGATTGGTCAATAGATTTTGAATGTTTTGACCTTGGAGTTTCCATGTTCCTCATCACGCATCATTAGCCTTTAGTAGGCTTGGAAATTCTTCCTTCGATCACAACCTTGATCTGAGGAGCTAGAGCTTGACAGGCGGGAGTTGATAAGTCAGGACGGTTGACAACTGAGGTCGTAGATTTGACCCTTGGTGAACCGGGGGTTGGTAGGCTGGAGCTGATTGAAATTCCCTCGTTTTGGTTGTAGCGATTTGATTGTTTCCTGTTTTGCGACAGGATGTTGTTTTGATCAGGAGGAAAACCGGGAGTAGAATTTGATTTTGAAATCGGGGCTCGATAACCGGTGTTTCCTTGGTTGTATTGAGCTTGCGGCTGCTTGAGAGACTTATTCTTGATCTATTATCTCGATAAACATTGCAAGTTGGTGGCTGGCAAGGTTTGGTAGGAATGAGCACCTCCACAAGTAACACATCTTTCCTCAACCGCTTTGACAGGGGTAGGAGCGGGAGGATTGATTTTTCTTATCAAGAAGTAACGCTATCACCATATCTTTCAACCTCAGCAAATTCGGACGACATTCCGAGGGTGGGAAGTGACTCTAATTACTTTTGCAACAACCGGTTGTTACGTGAATTTCAACTTTGGATTTGCTTTCAATGGATCCTAGGCAATCACGAGGCATTTATCTCAGAAAGTTACACCCGCCGGTGGAATTTAACGATTCTTGATCGGTTAGAGGTCAAGGCTTTATAGAATGTATCAAGTTGATGCAAACTCAGAAAAATCCATGGTGAGACATGCCCGAAGAAGATGGTTAAATCTATCCCAATGCTTCATAAACGTCTCATCGAATCTTTGTTGAAATCTCGTGATATCTTTCGAAGATTGGTGTTTTAGATAGGAGGAAAAATTTGTTGATGAATTTTGAACAGATCGTCCCATGTTTGAATATCGATCGGGGTTTCTTTTTCAAGCCAAATCGGGCTGCCCCCTCGAGGGGAAAATGGGAAAAGCATATTCTATACTCGCGTACTCGGGACGTTCGGGGACGACCCCTCATGTAGAAGTGTTTGTTGAAATATCGAATGGGGTATGAGGATCTTCTTTGTATGTCCAAAGAATGCTTGTTTTGAACGAGGTTAAGCGATCGTGCCTTATGTCAAGTTGTCCCGGCGATTTGGGACAACGATGGCATCCTGTTAACCGCGGTGGTGCTTCAAGCAACTGAGCCATTAGTACGTTGATACATCCATTGGAGCTAGTGGGAGGAGGTGTTTTTCAAGTGGTTCTTCCAGAATCAACGGTTCAAACACAAGAGGTGGGGCTGGTGTTGTTGGATTTATGAAGTTTTTCGAGTTTGGGAACGAGTGTGCAAAACTAAGAAAGAAATTTACATAATTTTTTAGTTCTTTTTGGTTTATCAAAAGTAAATTCACAATTTATTTTAATACGGACAACGTAAAGACAATTAAACCTAATAAGCGACAAGCTCTTCGGTATCTCTTAGAAAAGAAAAACGCTCAAAAGGTGCGGAGGGAATCGGACAAGCGCGACAGCTATTATTAAAACCATTTTTCTTGTAGGGTCGTGTTCCTCGGAACAAGCCTTATCCCTCTTAAAGTTTGTTTATCTTTTATAAAGGGGAACGTACCCAAAGTGACAACAAAGGCATGTTTTTAATTTTTGTTCGAGTGGGAACCAAAAGTTCACCAGAAAGTTATTGATGATATCCCTCAATTGAGAAATATTATTTTTTTGGTATTTACAATTTGTAATTTTATTGATAATTAAGACACTAGTTTTATTTTTTTGGTTTTCTTTTTTTCAGTTTTTTTAAATGATAATTATACTAAAAGAAATTGAAAATATTTTTGTACTTTTTGTTTTTTTTTTTTATATGATAATATTACAGATCAAGCATTTTGACAAATGAACCGCTAATCGCTTCACAACCACCCCGGGCAATCGGCGCCAAAAATTGATTAATAACTTTTTAAACTATATATATAATATATAATAAAATATATATAATCTAAAAAAACTACAATAATCAATAAAACCGGGAAGTAGTATAGAATGTTCCCGGGTCGTTTATCCCCAACGAGGCTGGACGTGGAGAATCGATACGGTCGGACGGATGGGAGTTTGAATGTGAGAAATGATTTGAGAGTGTGGAAAGCTTAGTTAACATAACAAACAAAAACGATTAAGAAAAACTAAAATTTAGAAATTAAGCTGAAAATCGAGTGCATGAATCCCGAAACGATGGTCAAAAACTAAATCTCAAAATTAACCCTACAAAGAAAATTTTTACTTTAAACTACTCTCGGGGACTAATAATGAAGAATAAAAAAGGACTAGGATGAAATCGGAGGTTCCCATTTGACCAAAAACCGAGTCAAGACAATATCGCTCCCGAGACCCGTTCTTTAAAAATCAAAAGTTTAAAAAATTAACCCTATGAAGTTTTTATATTTTTCCTACGTAAATTATGACTAAAGAAAATTTTCTAAAAAAAAAATATTTTTTTGATAATTTTTGTATTTTTTATGAATTTTTTAAAACTTTTTAAAACTAATTATATTCTAAATAATTACTAAACTATTTTTATAAAATTCCGGAAATTTTACCTAAAATACTTTGCACTACTACAACTATCCTAAGAAAAATAAGAAACCCAAAATTCGGCTTATAAATAAGCCGAAAATAAGCTCAAACGAGCTTATAGCTAATATGGGCAAAACACCCTTAAATACCAAGGTGCCCAAGGGTCTAACAGAAAAGACCCAAGGGCACAGCGGTAAGAGTGTTATAAAAGAGGTGTATTGAGGGTGAGACCCGGGTTCGAGTCTTGCTCACCCGGGTTTCCCCTTATCTCCTCTTTTTTTTAAAAAAACTTTTTAAACAAACTTGTTAAGTACCTTGAGCTTATCATTTTTTGTAACTACAACTTTTTGAGAAAAGCTAAAAATAAGCTGAAAAGAGGGCTTTTTGTTTGGCAGTTTGCTTAAATTGAGCTAAGGCTTAAATGGCTTATGGCTTTTGACTTTTAGCACACGAATAAGCAAAGTTCATGAACAATAAGCAAACTAGGGCAACAAACACACTTAATAAGCAACTAAGAACACGAAAACAGCAATTAAAAAGCACAAAATAAGCTGGAACAAGAATAAGCTATTTATACTAAGTACTAAGAAAAGCTAAACTGGCTACTTTTTAAGCTAAATAAGCTAGGTAAAATGAAAGATAAGCCAAAACAGGAAATTAACTATACCTAAGAAGCAAGCATAAGCACAAAATAAGCAAGTAGACAGACTAATAAGCAAAAAAAATGGAAATAAGCTAAGAGCAAAAACTGGTAAACCCACAGCCTAGGGACACTTCTTTGGGCTTAAAAATAAGCAACAAAAAGGGCTTCCTAAGGATAAGGCTTGTTGGGGCTTATAGCTGGACCTAAGGGCACTCTAAAAAACTAAAAAGAACTGAGGGCTTAAGGATAAGTAAGCTAGAAAAGTGGGCTTGAGGATAAGCCCCTAGCACCAGGGCAAATAAACTAAAAAAGGGGGCTTAACTTGACAGCTTAAAATAAGCTGTCAAATAAGCTCAAAATGAAAAATAAATGGTAAACAGATTAAAAGGGGCTTATGAAGAGCTTATATTCAAAATTTCATTTGCTAAAAACAATTTAAACCTGCTGGTTTTTGTTCTTGAAAAAGAGCTTTTTCTTTTAAAAGGTGACACCAAATTGTTGGCAGTTTTGACTTAGGAAATCAAATGACTCAAAACACTCTTAAGAACTTGTTTAGACACTCACAAATGACACACTTTGAAGCTAAAACTCAGGTATACAAGAGCTTATCTCAATAAGCTCTTGTATCTCTTTCAAAAACCAACAGACTTAAGGAACAACTTAGAAAACTTGAAAAACACCTTTTGGACTTAAAAACTTTGGAAAAACAGACTCAAAAGAGCTTAATGACTTAAGCCAAAGTTAGCAAAGTGACACCAACCCATTATCTTACCATTTTGACCCATTTTGGGCTTAACACACAATACACCCCTTTTAAAGTAGTTAAAAATCTAATTAGAGGCTAATACAAAGATTTAAAGAAAGATAATTAAAGACAGGTGATTTGCTATGACAATAAGCAATTTTAGCAGCATGAAAAGCACAACTTTAAGCCTCTTATAAAAGACCAAGTATGGAAAAACACCAGTTGCAAGATAAAATCGGACCTAGAGTGGACAAACAAATTCAAAGGAGTGACAAATAAGCAATCAATAGGTACTCATAAGCATAAAGAAACATGAATAAGCACAAAATGACATCAATAAGCTGAAAATAATTTATGCTACAGTAACTTTTAAGCAAAAATTTAAAAAGAAGTATACCTTTGGTCCTTGCTCAAAACAGGATTATGTCCAACCTAAATAAGCTACTAATCTACCCCTTAGCTTATTAATAAGCTATACTTAAAAATACCAAATGGACATCCATTTTTGCTTCATTCATCTTTATAGTTATCAAAACATGACTTTTTTTTTCTTTTAATTTTTCTTATATTTTTGTATAAAGCATTTATAAAACATATTATAAAGTGTTATATAAGTGCTTATATGGTTTTTTAAAGAAACACAAGTAACTTAGAACACAATGTAAAAGTTAAACTAAATTTTCATTAAAAAAAAGTACAAGTACATCAAAGTAAATTAAGTTAAAAACTGAAACTGAGCTAAAAACTACTAAAAAACTAACTTTGGCCTCTTCGGCTTACAAAAGACTTTATAGCAAAATAATCTAGGGTTTGGACTTTTTCTTCTCTTCTTGTCCTCTTCCTTGTTGTGCTAGTTTTCTGAGTAGAGTGAGACTTGTGTTTGTTGTGAGTGTATAAACACAAAGCAATCCTGGCCCTTGGTCTTTGCTTGCTCACCAATCCGAATTATAACAACCATTGATCGGATTGAGGGATTTTAGATTGCCAACGTGGACAAGGACCATGTGGAGTGTGGGGTTTGTGATTGTGAAGGGTTTGGAGTGATGTGGTGAAGTCAATGGAGCTTGAAAGGGACAGGATGTGGGGTTTATGAGTTTGGCGGGAAATGAGTTGGGAAGATGTACAGTACTTCAAAAACGGGGTGAGGGTTTGGGGGTTTGTCACAAATGGCCCCTCAAGGGTTATATCTCTTTTTCAAATTTCGTCCTTGTGTTTATAAATGTTTGGGGAGTTGACAGAAAAGGTCCCCAAAGGTTATAAAG